>BPTQ01000009.1:119518199-119568598 GCA_019973895.1 Chrysanthemum seticuspe | reverse complement strand
ACAGGGAGTACCATCTTCATTAGTATCAAGTATGTCTCTAGTCGTTTCAACCCGATATGGTCCTTCATCAATGGATTTGAGAATGTTTACACCATTTTCCTTTCCAAGGCAATACAATCTGATTCGTTGAGCCCAAGAATCGTAGTCAGTTCTGTCAAGCATTGGTGGACGAGTATCTGAGCCAGCTGCTTGAACATCCTCGGCAACAGTGGAGATGACAGTGGGGACAGTGGGAATGTTGGTAGACATGTTAACAGATTATACGGGATTTTATAACTCTATGATTAAACCGGGAAATAGATTCTTTCACGGGATTTTACTAAATCAAGAGAAAACCGTAAACAATCACTCAAGTTGCTAGATGATAAAGTGCTAACTCGCTACCAAATAATGCACTAAGTCGCTAGAAATTAGTGCACTAAGTCGCTAACCCTTAACTCGCTACACGTCTAAGTCGCTAGAGTCCCAAGTCGCCAACAGAAAAGCAAGTCGCTAAGTAGTAACTCGCCACAGACTAAGTCGCTAGCCAAATTTGTGCAGTAATTCGCTACACAAGTCGCTAGATATGCAAGTCGCTAAAGAGCAACTCGCTACAGACTAAGTCGCTACCACAAGTCGCTAACCGTAGTGGAGATTCCACTACTTGTACTTTAACTCGCTAGCTCTAACTCGTTAGATTTTATAACTGTAAGTCGCTACAAAACTATGAAGTAAGTCGCTACCAAGAAAACAAGTCCGAGAGCTAATTCGCTAGCTTGAAAAACCAAATAACCTTCACTTTTCAATCCAAAAACAACCCAACCAAGATGATTCAAGCTTACCAAATGAAAACCTAAACACTTTTGATGATTCTAAACATAAAAGTACCAACAAAATTCAAACTTTAACACAAGAAATCAACCAAATGATGCAAAAACCACTAAACTTTTTCAAACTCAAAAACCACCTAAAAACCACTATAAATCCAAAGATGTGCAAGATATGATCTAACCATGGCTCTTGATACCAATTGTAAGATATAACTTTTCACATACACATCAAACCATAACACAATGTGGCGAATAAGATGGAATTCTAGAGAGAGAAAGTTAGAGGTTTAGGGAACTTAGTGAGAGAAAGTGAAAGATATTATTATTAGCTCCAACTCTCTACCTTGGAAGGTAGAGAGTATTTATAGTCTTACATAACTCGCCACACTTTGGGCTGTGGATCAGGCATACAGTGGGTAAAGACCCGTCCGTCCTCCACGGTGTTACTTAACTAAATTACTACTTAACTTAAAAGAACTACGACTACGAGCTTTCTAACGATTACATATACTTGAGGTGACCGACTCTTTAATACCGGGAATTTCTAATTCCTAACATCTCTTGTAGTCTCAATCTGATAAGGTCCTTCATCAATGGATTTGAGAATGTTGACCCCATTTTCCTTTCCAAGACAATACAATCTGATTCGTTGAGCCCAAGAGTCGTAGTCAGTTCTGTCAAGCATAGGTGGACGAGTATCTGAACCAGCTGCTTGAACATCCTCAGCAACAGTGAAGATAATTGTAGGTACGTTGGTAGACATGTTAACAGATTACACGGGATTTTATAACTCTATGATTAAACCGGGAAATAGATTCTTTCACGGGATTTTACTAAATCAAGAGAAAACCGTATTACAAACAAAAATCAACCAAGTCGCTACGAATTCTTGAACCAAGTCGCTAATCACCAAGTCGCTGGACTCAAGTCGCTAATCACCAAGTCGCTAAGTAGCAACTCGCCAAGATCTCAAATTCCTGTGAACCAAGTCGCTAAGAACCAAGTCGCTGGACACAAGTCGCTAATGCACCAAGTCGCTACACAGTCAAGTCGCTAAAGAGCAACTCGCTAGGGTCCAAGTCTTTAACACCAAGTCGCTAAACACCAAGTCGCTAGACACAGTTAAGTTGTTAAAGAACAACTCTCTAAGATCCAAGTCGCTAGTATCAAGTCGCTAACAATTTACACTACAACTCGCTAACAATTTCTGAAGCAAGTCTCTAACCTCACCAAGTCACTAGCCGTAGTGGAGAATCCACTAACTTGTACTATTTGTCGGCTTGTCTCAATAGACAAGTCGCTAGGCTCAAGTCGCTAACAACTAACACTGTAACTCGCTAACTTTTACTGAAGCAAGTCGCTATGATGAAAAATACTACGAGAACCAAGTCGATAGCAAGAAAAACTTCAAAAAACACACTTTTCAATCCAAAACAAGCTAAACCACAGTGATTCAAGCTTACCAAATCAAAAACCAAGCACTTACAATGATTCTTAACACAAAAGTACACCCAAAATTCAAACTTTAACACAAGAAATGATCCAAATGATGCAAAAACCACTAAACTTTTTCAAACTCAAAAACCATCTAAAACCACTAGAAATCCAAGTATATGTAAGAGAGATGATCAAACCATGGCTCTTGATACCATTTGTAACATATTGGATTTCACAAACACACTAAACCAAAGATCAAAGAGGCGTATACTATGGTTTTAGAGAGAGAAAGTTAGAGGTTGGGAACTTTAGTGAGAGAAAGAAAAATCTTATTATGAGCTCCAACTCTCTACCTTGGGAGGTAGAGAGTATTTATAGTTCTTACATAAATCGCCACCTACGGGCTGTGGATCAGGCATACAGTGGGTAAAGACCCGTCCGTCCTCCACGGTGTTACTTAACTAAATACTACTAAACATTAACTAATCTACGACTACGAGCTTTCTAACGATTATATATACTTGAGGTGACCGACTCTTTAATAACTGGATTTACTAAATCCTAACAAGACCTGCTTCAGAGCCTTTGTTGTTGGATGCCCCGTCTGTATACAGGAGCCACTTTCCTTCCTCCTTCTTTTTTGGAGCTGGCTGATCAAAATACCTACCGCTATTTTCTCCGATGGGAGTTTCTGAAAGGAAGTCCGCCAACACTTGACCTTTAATCGCGTTCCGGGGCTCATAAGTGATATTGTAGGCACCCAGCTCCACCGAATATTTAGCCAACTTTCCGGACGACTCTGGCTTGTCGAGGATCTATTTGATCGGCTGGTCCGTGATGACCTTGATAGGGTGTGCTTCGAAGTACCGTCGGAGCCTTCGCGACATATGTAACAGAGCGAGTGCTAACTTCTCTATCGGTGCATAGTTCTTCTCCGCTTCATTGAGTGTCTAGTTCACATAATGTACCGGCAGCTGCTTCCCCTTTCTTTCCGTTAGTAATACGGCACTGGCTGCTTCTTCGGCGGCTGCGAGGTACACATACAATGTTTCTTTTGCGACTGGCGTTGTCAATGAAGGCAAGTCGGTTATGAGCTTCTTCATCTCCTAAAAGGCCTTTTCCGCCTCTTCCGTCTAGCGATACTCATCCTTGTTTTTCTTGGGGATGTTTTTGAAGGTTTCGAAGAAAGGTAAGGACCTTTCGGCAGACCTAGATAGGAAACGGTTAAGCGCTGCAAGCTTTCCACTGAGACTCTGCATCTCCTTCAAGGTTCTAGGTGACTGCATGTCCGTGATTGACTTTGTCTTCTTTGGGTTCGCCCTGTTTCCCTCTGAGGTGTCCATATATCCCAAGAATTTTCCTTCCTCCATCCCGAAAGAGCATTTTTTGGGATTCAACTTCATGTTCATCTTCCGAAGATTATCGAAAGTTTCGGCGATATCCGCCAACATCCCACTTTCTTCCTTGCTCTTAATGACCATGTCATCCACATACGCCTCCAAGTTCCTCCCTATCTGAGATTGAAAGGCAAAATCTATCATTCATTGATAAGTAGCCCCATCGTTCTTTAAACCGAACGACATTTTTGTATAGCAATAGGTCCCTTGCTCCGTATAGAACACCGTTTTTTCCTCATCTTCTTTCGCCATTTGTACTTGATGATAGCCCTTGTAGGCGTCCAGAAAACACTTGTACTTGTACCCCATGACCGACTCAATCTTCCAGTCTATCTCTGGTAGAGGGTAGTAGTATTTAGTGTTAATACAAATAAGCCGTAAAAATGTTTATATATATTTTACGATCTTCTAATGTTTTGTCAATAACAAACGTAAAATCATTTTAACAAAACAAATAAAATACGTAATTGGTTTGAGCTAATAGTTTTCTAACACACTTACGTTTTCATATAAAACACTAAAACAAGTATAAGTGATTTTATGATTTAGTAATACATATGTATAACAACTAGTGTTTACATATTGAGTGAATATATACATAACTAGTATATATTATAATGGGTAATACAATTGGGTAGAAACTTAAGTATTTGACCCATTGACCAAATACATTGAATGTAGTTGGGTACAACCCAAAGTCCATAACCCATACCCATGGATCTTGACCCATAACCTATTGCATGACATCATGCTTATGTCATATATGGATATTATCCATGACCCATGGTTTTAATCCATAGCCCATAGTTTTAATCCATGAACCATGGACTAGATGCATTGCATCTTATAGATACATTGTATCTACTTGGATACCCATGATCCATAACCCATGACCCAAAATCCATGGGCAAAAGGGAGCATCCCACGGACCCCCAGTAATACACTTGACGGATCCCTCAAGTGAGGGATTTGTGGGATCCGTGGAACAGTAGCTATTTTCTCTCTATAAATAGTGAGCCATTTCTTCATTGTTTCTAACCCTTTTCTCACATATTTTCTCTTTGAGTTAAAAACTCTCTAACCCCAGATCCAAGTGATCTATGTATGTACTTTTGTTTTTGTGTGATTCTCTAGGTTCCTCTTAAAGGCGAGATCACTATCTTTTGAAGATGAGCAAGCTCAAGTCCATGAGTTGCCATGCTTCGTTATCATCAAGACTACTGAGGTTCTCTTGTTGATAGTTCTTTTTATTCTCATAAGAAGTGTAGTGTTGAAGACATTAGTGAAAGATGTCTAAAAGAGTCAAGACGAAGACATTAGTGAAGGGTGTCGATTGTCCGTATTGAAAGCACTAGTGAAGGGTGCTTAGAAGTCAAGGCTAAAGGCATTAGTGAAAGGTGTCTTGAAGATCGAGTCAAAGGCTTAGTGAAAGGTGCTTTAAAGATCGAGTTAAAAGACATTAGTGAAAGGTGCCTAAGGTGTACATTCGATATGGTGTGATTCGACATACAAGATAGATTAGTATTGGGTCAAAGGATATTGATATCCTTGTTGATGTTGTGAAAAGGAGTAGATCTCCTTTGGGGTTAGGTGTTTTGTAATGTTTGGGTAGTAGTTCCTCCATGGTAATGGAACTCGGTATTTAGCCTAGTACCGGATAAAGGGTAGGCGACGTTGTGATAGGTTTGGTTCTACCTTGTGGAAGAACTCGGTCTTTAGCCTTGTACCGGATAAAGAGTAGGCAACGTTGTGAAGGCTTCTCCGCCATAAGGAGTTGGTGTCGTGTAGTGTTTACGAACTCTCGAGTAGGTGACTCTGGGAGTGGAGTAGGGCAAGGAAGGTGTCCTTGTAGCCGAACCACTATAAATACTCGCGTTGTGGTTTTGTGCTTCTTACTCCTTATCTTTTCATTACATACTTATATATGCTTGTCTATCAACATCCAACACACATGTTTAATAGATTGACATAAGTCGATCTAAATAGTTTAAAACGAAGTTTTAATCGGTAAAACTATTCAACCCCCTTCTAGTTTTTCACAATTGGCATCAGAGCTTCGTTACCAAGTTTCTTAAAGTATATTGTACTTTAAAAACTTGATACGATCCGTGTTTAATTGAAAACTACAAAGAACGTCTTTTACAAAAACAAACACCATGTTTTTTTTAAAAACACCTTGTTTGGATGTTGATTAGATAACAATTTTTTTTTAATTGCATTAACCTTCTTTGTCATGTTGCTTAGTTAAAGCTCATACCTACCAAGCCATAGGAATTGCTTGGTAACAAGACTACCTTCCCTAAGAAGGTGTCTTAAACACGAAGGAATCAGAATTGTCTTCTGACATTTGTTGTGGCATTTGTAAAGACATTCCTAAGTGCTTTAGAGGTATGATTTTCCGCTTATATCTAAATAACATTAGATTAATAAGTAAGTATGCTTATATAGGAATCTATATGATTATCTTGTGTGCATATTCATATATTACACGTAGCTTCGTTAGAAAACTTTTTCTCGCATACGTGGTACTCTTTCGTCTAAAGTCGAGGTTTATAAAATTAGTGTTTTAATTTATTTAATCCATAAATCATATTCTTCTAATAATAAAACAAAACACAAATCTCAAAAATTCCTCCTTCCCCATAAAAACTCATTCCGACGTCCACTCCACCAAATCTTCACTTTTTCAAATCTTCCACTTTCAAAAATTACCTCTCTTTCAAAACTTCATCTTCTTCCTCATCTCATCTCATCTCAAACCAAAACCAAGAAGGTTCGTCATCATGGTTTATATCGACACTCATCGCTCTCGTGTTCCCTATGATGAAGTTCTCGTATGAAGACATATACTTTATGTTGTTAATCTACATTGGTGTTATATACCCAATCCTTTGTATCGTTCTTAACATTGAAATGAAATATTACTAAATATTCTAGTTTATCTAGTTTATTCTTATAATGTGTTTGTCATTTCTTTTGATTTATATCTTTCGTATTTTTCGTGATACATTAGAAACCCTTAATGAATGCTAAAAGAAAATGTAGGCTAATACACATATCTTGGTATAAAACTATAAAGATGTAAAAACCTATGTTTTTATCAAAAATCTTGTTTCTGCTTCTACAGATCCACATATCCCTGTAGATATACTAGCCGGATCCCTTATGAAAGGGAACCGTGAGAACCGTCCTTCTGGATAACAGTTTTTCATGCAAATTAAAAACCGCTTTCTTCCTAAAAGAAATGTTTCACTAGAATATCTAACATTAAGTGAGTTAATTATCATTGTTAATAAACATCTTGTAAAAACGTTAGGTAATCATTGTTTTGCCCGTAATACGTCACATCCTATTAACTCTTCTTTCCTATAGGTCTCGCTATGTCGCATGAGTATGAGTTCGATTTTTCACTCACTATCGTCTACACCCCTAACATCTCACTTGAGCCCAACACACTTGGCAATCATGTCCGTGGGTTCAATAATCTCGAAACCCGTCACTTCCATGAAGGACGTATTGTCGACACTCCTCTACAATACGAATAAGGTATCAATACCTCCTTTCGAACCATAGGACTAGAATGTCTTCTCGAAATTAACGATAAAATATGTCCGAGGTTTGTATTGGAATTCTTCCGTCAAGTTGAACTCGTTCGTAACGAGGATCGCTCTCTATCTCTTTGGTTTTGGATCAAAAACCAAAAGTTTGTTCTAACCCTTGGGCAATTTGCTCACATCCTCCGAATTCCAAATCATGGACAATGTGCCTTCACTGAAGATTGGTCTCTTGATTCTCTCTTCAACTATCGTGAAGAAAATAGTCCATATTGTTCACACATACCTTCCCCGGAAGACTTGACTCGCATATTATGCAAACCTTGTTACTCCGATCTAAACATTATCTATACACGGGATATCCGAGAAGAGTACAAGGCTCTTGCACTTATCCTACGTGAAAATGTTTGGAGTCTTAGGGGAAATCGATAAATCCTTCCCGCTTGTTGTGCTTACATAATGTATTGTTTGCTAACACAACAACCATACAATCTCGCCTACTTCTTTGCAAGACGAATTGTAAATCTTCAAGGCTCTAAGAACAAACTAATCCCTTATGGAATGTTCTTGACACGCCTTTATCATCACATCATGTACTTCCACCCTCAATTTCAAAGTCCGTTGTACGTACTTGTGAACAAGATGATGGAACCTCTAAACACATCTCTCATGAAGACCTTCTTCATCCCTGAATCGGCGAACACTCATCAACCATTTGATGATCCATCTAACGAAAACGCTCAAGGAACTTAGTTTTTTTTTTCTTTCAAAATAGGGTCAATCGTACTCATGCTTTATCAATGTAATGTAATTTCTTTCATGAAATAAAACATTTAACATTTGATATCTCTCTATATTAGTGTTAGAACTTCTTAGGAAACACTAACCTTGAAATATAATGCCTCGTGAAACCCTTGCATACCTTTTGTAAAGGTTCTGTTTAGCAGAGAGACGGATCCCAGAGTTTGTGCTAGACGGATCTCTAATCTTAGGGAACCGTGAGATCCGGCGAACAGAAATGCAATTGCAATCATTGTATTTCAAAACATATCTTTAGATCATTTCACACTAAGCTAGACATAGTGCCTTAGGACAAATTGAGTCCTTGTCAAGTTGAGTAAATGTTTCATACTCACGCTTAACTCACTTAGATCACACTCTAAGAGCTTGTTGATCTATCGTTTCACCAAAACTCATTACTCTTCCGCTCTTATACTCACAAATGATCCATCACATGTTAATTCATCTAGCTTTAGAAATATTTCAATTTTAGCAAATTGATTGTAGACATCCTTACCTCTAATAGGTAAAAAATGGATCAAACTTTAGCTTTTCCATCTTAAGCTTTTAGGATATCCTCCAAAAGATTACCTTAAGATACTATCTGATCTCTAGGATCATTTAGCTCCATTTGACACTCTCAAATCTTTAGTGTCATCATTGGTCACTCATTGGTACTCATAAAAGTTCCAATTTCTTCCATAAAAGGCAATCATTAGCTACATCACTCACTGCCCTTAAGCATTGAAGTACCCTTTCATTTAAGACACTTAGATGGACTGAAACACTCAAGAAGGTATAGGCATTAGACCTTACAAACATCATTGTTATCTTTTCTTAGCTGCTGAGAGATGGATCCCTAGGATTAGCCTAGACGAATCCCTCATTGGAGGGAACCGTGGGATCCGTATGACAGATTCATGTCAACTCTAGTTAAAACAATCATTTCAAGCTCATCTTGCTAACTTGAACACTCCATCTCATCTTAATTAAGTTCCTAGATCAGTACAACTCTGAAGTTGACTCTTGTGCATGCTAATCATCACATTCCAAGGAATTTTATTGACTTAAGTCTTGAATGCACTTGACAAATCCCTTGTTTTATAAACCACATTGTTAGGACTCCTAAAGTCACCATCTTCATCTTCATTTTCAGCACTTAGAAATCTTTACAAACCTCTTTGAATTATCTCATCATGAGGAAAGCTCCAAGTGGTAACTCATCCACCAAAGGACCACCCAAGAAAATTGCTCATGTTGTACATGAAATTTCTTCAACCAAATCATCTCCGGTTAAATCCACCAATGCTAGGATTTCTCTTCCACCAACTCAACCAATCAAACCAATCCCTAAAAGGATAGTTCCCACAAAACTACCAATGCCAAACACCACCATACCTCCTAAACTAAACAATCCTGTTTCCACTAAACCATCACCTTTGATGCCTAGAGCTCTATCATTCACCACTCCACTTTCATCACCACACCTCTACAATCTAGAGGACTTGCCTCCTATGCCATCTCATCCTTTACCACCGACAAAATTCTCCTCATTAGGAGGAATGATGGAACAAAATCAAGGTGTTGAATCAACACTAGCTCCGGGTTCCTTTTCGCCGTCACCATCAAATAATCCCATTTGGATTATGAGAAATTATCAAAGTAAACTACCCGACCACGTAGAAGTTGACACCTCTCTACCACCACCATCATTGTTGGTCGAGCCATTTTCAAATGCGCCTCCACCAATCCCTCCATCATTTGAGGCTCCTCAACCCGCTTCACTTGATCCTTCACATCAAGCAATTTCCTTTCTTCCATCACCACTACCTAGCCATGACAAAGATTGCTATCATTGTCAACATGTTGAAAGTTTGATACATGAAGTACGGGAAGATCAACGTTTCATGTTTTATCACCTCCTCGAACGTTTCGACGAGATTAAACCTAAACAAACTTGAGCTAGAGGATTTTAGTGGTGTCCTAGTATCAAGCGTGACTTAGATAGTCTAGTAACTCAAAGTCATGTATCGTTCATTTTCTTAGTTTTTAGAGTCATGTATATCATATCTCTAGTTTTATTAAATGAAATTACATGATATTTGCTATATTTCTGAGTATATGATTATTGGTATAGTTCATATCTCATTTTGATGCCAACTTTTTCTTGGTACATCACATTTTCTATATCTTAGTTACAGATAGACGGATCACTACGTTTTGCCTATACGGATCCCTCCAAGGAGGGAACCGTGATATCCGTGCAACAGAAGACTAGTTTTCTACTTACTTGAGTGTTATTTGTAGGAAATTATATACTTGTCTTCTAACCTTTGTTTTGTAGATTTTCTATTTACACGTAAAGACTTTGACACTCTAAAGCTAGGGGGAGCTTTGTGTCAAAGCATTACATTGCAAGATCACTTGCAATATTAGGATTACATTTCATGACGTCCCTTTGCAAAGTTGCAATTATCAAGGGGGAGCATATTCGTCAATTAGACGAAATCTTTTGCAAACTTAGTTGCAAATGAATTAGTTTAGTATTTTTTTCTTCTTGACGCCCTAACAAAAGGATGGACTCGTCAAGGGGGAGTTAAGACAAGAACTCTTCCCTTCACTTGCTCTTTATGTTTTTTTTCTCCTTCACATGTTTTTCTTAAAACAATGTGTTAGTTCATTTCCAAAGCTCTTTTTGTTTCGACAAAAAGGGGGAGAAGAAAGTAAAAACTACAAACTCAAACTTTTACGAATTTTAGTTTTTCCTTAAAATAATTTTATGTTTTGTCATCAACAAAAGGGGGAGATTGTTAATACAAATAAGCCGTAAAAACGTTTATTTATATTTTACGATCTTCTAATGTTTTGTCAATAACAAACATAAAATCATTTTAACGAAACAAATAAAATACGTAATTGGTTTGAGCCAATAGTTTTCTAACAAACTTACGTTTTCACATAAAACACTAAAACAAGTATAAGTGATTTTATGATTTAGTAATACATATGTATAACAACTAGTGTTTACATATTGAGTGAATATATACATAACTAGTATATATTATAATGGGTAATACAATTGGGTAGAAACTTAAGTATTTGACCCATTGACCAAATACATCGAATGTAGTTGGGTACAACCCAAAGTCCATGACCCATACCCATGGAGCTTGACCCATAACCCATTGCATGACATCATGCTTATGTCATATATGGATATTATCCATGACCCATGGTTTTAATCCATGGCCCATAGTTTTACTCCATGAACCATGGACTAGATGCATTGTATCTTATATATACATTGTATCTACTTGGATATCCATGATCCATAACCCATGACCCATGACCTAAAACCCATGGGCAAAATGGAGCGTCCTACGGATCCCCAATAATACAATGGACGGATCCCTCAAGTGAGGGATCCGTGGAACAGTAGCTATTTTCTCTCTATAAATAGTGAGCCATTTCTTCATTGTTTCTTACCCCTTTCTCACATATTTTCTCTTTGAGTTAAAAACTCTCTAACCCCAGATCCAAGTGATCTATGTATGTAGTTTGTTTTCGTGTGATTCTCTAGGTTCCTCTTAAAGGCGAGATCACCATCTTTTGAAGACGAGCAAGCTCAAGTCCATGAGTTGCCATGCTTCGTTATCATCAAGACTATTGAGGTTCTCTTGTTAATAGTTATTTTCTTTCTCATAAGAAGTGTAGTGTTGAAGACATTAGTGAAAGATGTCTAAAAGAGTCAAGACGAAGACATTAGTGAAGGGCGTCGATCTTTCCGAATGACACATCTAGCTCGATCTTTCCCAGCGGCTTCGTCACCTGTCCGGCGAATCCCAGCAAATCTGTCTGAGTCTGTTTCAGCCGAGATCTTATCTCCGTGCTTAGGATGTTGAAGCAATGCTAAAAAATTACTTCCACTGAGGGTCCTTCGTCCACAAACACCCTTCTTACCAGATATCCTTCCATGCTAGCTTCAATTATGAGAGGATCATCCGACACGTCTCCGTCAGGAAGAGAAGGAAAGGTCATGGGCACGTTCATCCACCCTTCATCTTCTTCTGCTGATTTCCTCTTTCTCCTCTCTGGCCATGCCCGAACCATATTAATGACCTTGTCTTTGGTTCCCGTCTCTTTCTTAGGAGGATCTTGCCTACCCTTCTGTCTGAGATCCCTAATCAAGTGGTTCAACTTTCCTGATTCCAAGGCTGGTTCCAACAACTTCTTAAGTTGATAGCAGTCATTCGTGTAGTGCCCCTTCTCCCCATGGTAATCACAATACTTGTCCTGGTTCTCCTTCCTGGGTGGGTCACGCATAGGTTTCGGGGGAGGTAAGTGTAACTGGTGCTCAGTAGCCAAGATTTCCTTCGGAGGTTTGATGAGCGAATCCAGCGTCAACCGGGGAATGTTCCGACTTAGGTGGTCACCCCGAGAGGGCAAATAAGGTGTCAACCTGTCCCCATGACGATAGGAACTTCCGCGATCTTTGCTTGAATACCCATGTCGCCCATCGTTTCTCTTGTCCCCTCCATAATGTCCCCTAGCGACCCTTTCATCCTTCCGGAAGGGACCGGTTGAGGCTCTCCTGGTCGTGTCATAGTGTTCTCCCCGGGGCAACTCCGTGCTAGCGAAAGCCTCCTCTGATCTGACGAAGTCATCCACCCGAACCATCATCTCATCTGCAGTCTTCGACACTTTGTCGTCAAACCGTTTAGCTAACTCGGGGCATTTGCATCCACTCATGAACGAGGAGATTCTCATGATCTCCGGCACACCTTGTATGAACCCTGTCTCGATGGTCCATATTTCTTTGAACTCAGGCATCGTTTCATTAGCCTTTCTCACGATCTTAGTTATTTCCGTTGGGTCCTTGAGACAGGCCTTGTGCAGGGAAAAGCGAGCTTCAAACTGCTCCCTGAAGTCAGCCCATTCGTCTATGCTGCCCGGAGGAAGGCGATCAAACCATCCTCTTGCTTTTCCGTCCAGAGTCTGTTGGAACATGCGGCACCATGCCTGCATTAGCCATTATCCATGTCCTGCAGCCCCCGTGAACCTATTAAGATGGTCATGAGGATCTGTCGACCCATCGTACAGTTTGATGTGGGTGGGCATCTTGTGCTCAGGTGATGAGAATTCGATTATTCGCCGAGTGAAGGGAGACCTTGAGACTTCCTTGAAGGGTTTCCCAGATCATCGTCCTTTATTTTACTTCCGGTCACGATCTCTTTCTTCTTGCCTGCCGGTTCACCTTTATCTGGGGTTGTTTCGTCGGCGAAATCCAACCGTATCGGATCGACGGTATCCCTTCGGCAGTTGTGTTCTTTTATCATGGACGTGAGCACAGTTACATACCATTCCAACTGCTCTTTTGTCACTGGGGGGGGGGGGGTTAGCTTCCCCTCCTCCAGAGGTTACCGGAGGTGTTGAACCCGTCATCCTATAGCTTTAGCAGATTAAATGCGGGTCTCACGGATGACGCCAATGTCGAAGTATTTTTTTGTAAGGTTCTTCAGATATCCCTCAGCCTTGTAACGTAAGTCTTCTGGATACCTGCGAAGATGAAACAATGTGTTAGTCTCGCCTCGGTTGTTATCCCAGGACCAGACTCTGGCGTGAGAGTAAGTAGGGGTTAAACCGAAGGGTCTAATGTAAATGTGTGTGTGTAAGAAATGATACATTTTTACCAATTACTGTATGCGTATTTATACTGCTTAGTGTCACTATCTGGTCGCTGCCCTGTCATTTTCTCTGGGACCGTTGGTGTTGTCAGGGCTGACACTGTCCCTGGCACTGTCTTTGTCGTCATCTCTTACACTCAGGAGAATGAGACGAAGTGTAACCAAGCTAAACGCCAAAGGTACTGTCAGGTCAACGATCCCTTCGAATACGGGCCTTTCGGTATGCTAATCAATCGGGTATTAAGCCCTCCGACTATTGAGCCGGTGAACCACATACGTCGTCAATCATCACATAACACGATTTACTTTTCAATGTTACTCGTGAAAAGGATCGATAAAAAGAAACCGTCCATTACTTCACCAGGTCCGCGATACGCCTCCCACAAAAACTTACAAAACTCACCCAAAACTTTTACTCAGTTACAAAATACACCTTCTCATTCCACTTATCTACCACTCTTAGGTCACATCAACACACTAACAAACCGTCACTACACTCCAACCATTACATCACCACCGTACATCAACCCTCCCTCAATCACTCTCACATCATCAATAACCACGTCGTTACGATTTATTCTAATCCTCATCAAGGTTTACTTCTTGCTATTGCTTAAACCCTAGGGTTTTAAAAATTAATTTCATCGATTAATTTTTTATATTGTGTTTGTTTTGTTTAATAATTGTTTATGATTTTATTAGACCTAATTTACATTTATTCGTGCATAGCAATATTATGAGATTGTTTGTTTATTAGGTGGAGTTTATGTATAGTTTGTTGTATAGAGTAGTTGAGATAATTTGGTCTTTATGCGTAAAAAAAAGCGCAAGTTTATATTTTGTGTTATATGTGATATGTGGGTTTGGAGGTGTCGTATACGGATGATGTAGCTAATCTATGTATTATGCTAGGCTTTGAGGTCGACAAAAATATTGTTGTTTGATGTGTAGAAATAGTTACACCTATGCCGAGGTCTTTTTGTAAGTAGTCCCTGTCAAGCGGGATTGGGTATTGTTGTTGCTGTTGTATGTTGGTATTAATTGTTTGATATAGAATGGATCCATTCTTGCATTAGGAATGCAGGATGTCGATTTTTTCGTTATGCAAGTACCTTGGTTTGAATTGCGTTGTTGTTGCCTTTCTTTTGGTCTTATTCTTTTTTTCATTTGTTGATGAAGTATTAACTGGTATAGATGAAGTTATTGGTGCATTCTAAAGAAATGCAGTTTGTGAAATTGAAAGTATGATACATTGGAGATGTTATGAAAGTTGTTTATTAGGTGGGGTTTTATGTCTATTTTTGTATAAGCAATTTTTCGATGTTTATGCGTAGCGAAGCGTAACTTTGATGTGCTTTGTAGTTTTCGTCATTTTTGTGTTTTGTGGTGATATGGAGGTTTGGTGGTGTCATATATCGATGACGGGTAGGAAATGGAAGCCAGTGTATAGTGCACCTTTTGTAGGATCTTTGTCCTCCTCGAGGTCAACGGAAGTATTTATGTTTGATATATAGAAAAAGTCACTCCTAATTTGGTATTCATCCTTTGATGGGGAACGTAATCCTTTTACTAGGAATGTAGGGCCTTTACTATCTGATTAATAGTAAATGTTTAACATGGTTTCATTGGTAGGAAATGGAGTTTTGAGATAAACATTGTGTTTTGTTGTTACTTGTCCGTTGTACTGTATTCTTCTCTTATTTCATTTGTTGATGATTAACGGATTATGTGAGTTATTCATTCTTTGGGATGACCTGTTCTGCAGCAATCTAACTAGTTAGCTTTCTTCATGCAGCATAAACTGGTGTCGATATACCGTGAATGCCTAAGAAAATATTCTGACAAAACATGGGGTTTGACAATGAGTGTATATTGAACATCCAATCTCTTGCTGGCGAGTATTTTTGTCCTGTTTGTCGAACGCTTGTCTATCCACATGAAGCAGTCCAGGCTCAGTGCACCCATCTTTACTGCAAACCTTGTCTGACGTATGTTGTAAGCAGTACACAAGCCTGCCCTTATGATGGATACTTGGTAACTGAAGCTAGCTCAAAGGTATATGTTTTTATTTTCGTATATGCTCTTGTATATACCAAGTTCTTTTACTTGCTTTCTTTTTATAACTTCTATGCTAATTCGTCTTTCAGCCGCTCATGGAGTCCAACAAAACGCTGGCAGAAACTATTGGCAAAACCACTGTACATTGTCTCTACCATAGGAGTGGCTGCGCATGGCAAGGTCCTTTATCTGACTGCACAACTCACTGTTCTGGATGTTCCTTCGGCAATTCTCCTGTCGTCTGCAACCGATGCGGAATTCAAATTGTGCATCGTCAAGTGCAGGAACATGCTCAGACCTGTAATGTGAATGTAATGAGACCTTCCTGAGCTAGTTTTCAAATGGAACTTCCGTCTATTCTTACTATAATTGGTATTGTGTTTTCTTTGGTATTGTTTGCAGCAGGGTACAACCACTCAACCACAAGGGACTGAAACTACACAGGAGGTGGCTGCACCTGGAGTTACTGTGCCCACTGATCATAGCAAGATAGCTAATCAAGCGGCAACACCAGCTTCCCAGCCAGCAACTGCTACCGGACCTAATACTGCTCAGAACGTGAATCAGCCAGCAACTGCAAATCCTGTACCTCAAGCCATGCCTGTAGCTCCGACACCTGACCAGTGGTATCAACAACAGTATCAGCAATATTACCCACAGTACCCTGGTTATGATCCGTACCAACAGACTTATCAACAGTACTACCCTTATCAACAACAGCCTGCTCAACAATTTCCGCAACCACCTGTTCAGGTGCAAGGGCAGGCACAAAATCCGGTTCAACCCCAATCTCAGCCCTTTCAGTCGCAAGCCCAAATCCCTATGCAAGCTCAACAACCAGTTCAGGTCCAGGCTCCACCTCAAGTTCCATCTAATGGACAGCCTCAGCCGCTATATTCTCAGCCTCAAATTCAGACACAGAATCAGCCATACACACAAGTTCCGCCACAACCAGTTCAAAGTCACACCCAATCAAATATGCAAGTGCCCCAATATCCGCAACATCATCCACAGCCGCCTCACCCACAACAACCAAATTTTCAACCACTTCCCCAATCCCTGCCTCAATCGCAACCCTTTAATCCCCAACAACCTCCAGTTCAATCTGCCGGTGGTCCTCCCTCTTACCAGTCTCAGCCTAACCAGCAAATTCAGCATGCCCCGCCACAACAACATCCAATGCAAGTGCAACAATCAACTGGCTCTATGCTGCCAGGTCAAATGTCCGCACAGTTCCCACCACCACCTTCTCATATGCGTCCAGCTCAACCACATATGTTGCCTCCTCAAGGCCAAGCTCCAGGAATCCCACCAACACAACCTATTCAACCAGGTCTACCACCTCATCAGCGTCCTGTTATGCATCAGGCTCAACAACAAATGCTGCAGCCATACATGCAGCAGCCTCAAGCATATCCAGGACAAGCATCTGGTCCTTTTGCACAGCAACATCCTCAGTTTCCTCCACCGGGTCCACCTCAGCTAATGCAACAACCTCCATTTGGTTTTGCTCAACCTCCTCCACATGGAATGCCACCTCAATCATCTCAAAGCTATGCGGGAAGACCAGCTATGCCGAATCAAGGAGGTCAACAGCAACAATTTCCTCAATCATCTGGTTCGGCAGGTATGCCACCTCAAGCTAGACCACCACAATTTGGTCCAAGCCAACCTTTTGTAAATCAGTACGGGCCACCGCCTTTGGGTGGTGATAAATCATCTTCCGTTAAGAAGTCTGAGTCGATGGGTACCAGTGATTTTGGAGCTAATGTCAATGAAGTAAAATCTGAAGCAGGCGTGAATGATGAGCGCAAGCCTGGAAATGGGGTTGAAGAAGATCACAGGAAAGATGAAGCACTCCAAGGTTCTCAAGGTGATTCTGTTACTATACAAAAAGTGAAAGAAGAGAGCAAGGATGGTGTCTTAGATCATTCTCCTGGTGGGAAGTCGAGTCAAAATAGAAAAGATGAAAGGGGCGTTGCCACCACAGACTCTGTGAAACACGGGGAAGCAAATGTGAATTTTAAGGGTTCTTCTGAGAATGATAATGGATCACTTGCTTCTCAGGGTTCTCTTAATGGCAGAGACCGTATGCAACATGGAACTGAACAATCTCCACACCCTCCTGTGCCTTATTCGGCTTCTGGGCAGCAAGGACCTGGGCAACCTCCAAGCCATATGAGGCCTCCCGGACATGGTTATTTGGCTCATGGCCCTTCAGGCGAGTATCTGCAGCCACCTGGTCCAAATCAACCTGGCTCTTTCCATCCTGAGCATTTTGGTAACAATAGGGGTTATGAGCCACATACTAGGTTTTCCAGGATGTCTCAAGGTGAGCCATTGGGACCACCACTCAATTCTGCACCTCCACCACATGGGCCGCCAGATGGCCAAAGTGTCCCACGTCATCCTGGTCCAATGGAACCGGATATGTACCAAAACCAAAGGCCACCCTATTTTGATGGTAGACGAGCAGATTCTCATTTACCTGGAGATGCAGACATGGGACCTTATGGGCAGCCTTTTGGCGTTGACACACGTTCAATGAGGATGAATGGGCCCCCACCACCAGGAGTTGACTCGTCATCAGCACCTGTTTTTCGCGATGAAAAATTTAGAAATCCTACAGGGATGCATCCTGATACCTTTCCCATGGCTCCACCTCGTCACCATGACCAAGGCGATTTTAAGGGAAGTCAAAAACAATTTCCGGGGCCACCTCATCTGGGCAGCGGGGGATCTCCGAAGTTTGCGGGTCACCCATCAAGGCCAATGAGCGGATATGGAATGGATGGACCATCAAGGTTTCATGATAAAGATCCCCATGGATACGACTATCATCCTGCTGGTGGTTTGCATCCCAATGAATCCGGTGGAAGACCACTACCTGCTGGTATGCATGATGATAACAGAGGGAGATTTGATAATATTCGCCAGAACCCTGACTTTCCTGGACCTATGCATGGTTTTGGTCGGCCTCATATGGATCGTTTTCCACCTAATAGTCCGGGAAATCAATCACGTCCATTTGGTGCCCCACACAACATCGATGTTGATGGCAGAGAGATGGATAGGCATCCATTTGGAGAAAGATTCCCTATGGGCCCCCCTGGTCACATGCATAGAGGAGAGTTTGATGGCCCTGGAAAGCCTAGGGGTGGTGAACCTTTTGGTATGAGGAATCCGTCTGGTCGGGGTGATCCTGGTTTTGCCTCTTTCCAAGATTATGGTCACCCAGGGGAGTCAAACGGCCCTGGGGATTTCCCTCATCAACCGCCTTTTGGAGAACCATTTGGCCCCAAGTCAACTCGCCCGCATATGGGCGAGCCAGGTTTTCGAAGTAGTTATTCCCGTCAGGGATTCCCAAATGAGGGTGGATTCTATGCAGTGAGTATCTTAACTTTTCTTACGTATGTGCTGATTTCTTTTAAGGAAGAATAGGCGTTGATTTTTTGTATTGGGTACAGGGTGGTCCTGATTCTTTTGATCCGTTAAGGAAGAGAACAGCATTGAGCATGGGTTGGTGTCGCATTTGCAAGATTGACTGTGAAAGCGTGGAAGGTCTGGATATGCATGGTCAAACACGTGAACACCAGAGGACGGCTATGGATATGGTTATTAGCATCAAGCAGAAGAATGCTAAGAAACAAAAGTAAGCCCTTTTCAGGTTATCTCTTGCATTAATTAATTATTTCTGTTGCCTAAACACACAAATTCTCTTCATACTGCAGAACACCTAAAGAT
Organism: Chrysanthemum seticuspe; assembly: GCA_019973895.1. NCBI lineage: Eukaryota > Viridiplantae > Streptophyta > Magnoliopsida > Asterales > Asteraceae > Chrysanthemum > Chrysanthemum seticuspe. The sequence continues at coordinate 119,549,135 of BPTQ01000009.1, read as the reverse complement.
CATCGTTCTTCGCGTGAGGAGGCAAACAAGCTGAGAAATGCAGATAATCATGCTCGTGTCAATATGTCTTAGGTGATGATGGTAGATGTTGGACTGGGTCAAAGCATTATCGTCTTTGATAGATTGCGTTAAGCAATTGGTGAGTCACTGTTTGATACTCTCTCAGATGCTTTATCCCTGTCTTATGTTTCAGGTTGCTGCTTTGTTATTCAGGATGGGTTTTGGGAATTTCTTTGGATGTTAGGTTGGTTTTGTTTCATCTTGTCGAATTGTTGTTCTTAGATCATGGGCTCTATGAGTGTTTAGTATAATCAAGTACTATGTCTGAAGTTTTGTTTTAATTTTATAAGCTAAATATGTGTACTCTAGTTTGATGTGGCTATCACAACAATTGTGAGATTTATCTTGTGAACCTAGGGACTAGGATAGGATAGACTAACTGCTTTCACCCCCTGAGACACTGTACTTGCTATTTAGTTATTGGCTCAAGCACTTGTTAAGGAATAAGGACACATTGGAAGATGTCATAAATGACTTGCATTGAGCTTCGTAAATCAGGTCAATAGACGACAATCATTTTTAACTACAAATTGTGAAGACAAAAATGTATTTCAATGTATTTTGACCAGCTTTATCTCGAGGTATTCATCACCAGTATTGGCTCCATGATTATTCTGATATGACTCATTGGCTATTCAGTGCCGTGGTTAGTAGCATAATCTATGTGAATATCTCTACCATGGCACTATTATATGTTTAGTCTGGAATATTTTCTCCAATCTTATATTGCCACATGCTGGGCACTTATGCAACAATGACTATAGGGGCAGGAAGCTTTTTGTGTGAACAGGCAACGGCTTTTAGGTCGGTTATACATGTTGTTTGGTAAGAGAATCTATGTGCTGGGAAAGTACAGTTGCCCTTTTAGTCACAGAACTGGCGCGAACACGTTTGTGGCTTTAGAAATAAGTTAACAAGGAAATCTAAACTTAATTATTGGCATGTTACATATCTAGAGAATTAGATGATTTTATCGATTAAAAAATTTTAGCTGAGAGGCCAGTCGAATCTTGTTCTTTTTTCCACTATACTCTCAAAGGTAGGATTTTTTTTGGCGTTAACAGCTTAATTGCATATAAGAGCAATTTTTTTTACATATTATAATTTAGTCTGCATTTGTGTAATTTTTATATTATGAAGGTTACAGATTTGATAATTTCACTTGTTGTCATACGTGTCGATACGGAATATTGTTTACCTAAGACTAAAAGTTAACACCAAGGGTTGAGAACTACCCTACTGTTTTTGTATATCAAAATCAGAAGATAGGACATGAAAACAACGATTGATGACCCCTATACGAAGTAGAGAAATAATAAGCCTATTGAAACACTGGTTAGGATCAATCTAATACTAATACTATACTAATAGGACCGAAGACTAATTAGAGAATTCGAAACAATAACGGTATACGTAATAGAGGAATCCTACTGTTTTTGTATATCAAAATCAGAAGATAGGACATGAAAACAACGATTGATGACCCCTATACGAAGTAGAGAAATAATAAGCCTATTGAAACACTGGTTAGGATCAATCTAATACTAATACTATACTAATAGGACCGAAGACTAATTAGAGAATTCGAAACAATAACGGTATACTTAATAGAGGAATCCTTCAATAAGACTAGAAAGTAAATTACTCATTAAATTGTTAAAGGACTCACCATGCCTTTCTTCAGATATGAACATTTTGACATAAAATATACATTTACAGTCTGTGACTACTTATTATCCTCCTGAACTTGTGACCACCAAGGCACATATAACTCATTGCCACAATTTTATGTCTTTGTGATGGATAGGTTTACTTCCATACTCTTTGGTAAGGATTTGTTCAACGTCAGCCGGATATCGTGTAAACAATCTTTTATGTTTTTATTAACCAACTCTTATTTAATTATTTATTATTTTTTACACTTCTCATGTTATCTCACCTTGCCGGATGTTATTAATATTTCTCTATCTCCCTTTTCATGTTTGCTTGCATAGCCACCAGAGTTCTTGTATAATTAAAATTCTGTTTACTTAGCTAGGACTTCTGTGTGCTATGTAGCAGTGGTGCGACCCTGACTCAGATGCTAAATGAGTAATTTGCCTGGCGTGCAAGAAAAATCGAGTAGTGATTGTTAGACTGTATTACCACTGACTCTGGTGTTAAATGATTATGGACATTGCACAATGACTAGAACTAGGAATAGGAAGAGGTGGTTTTGAAGCAAAAAATGGGGTGGGGTGTGTTGCACATGAGTTAGGATTTTGTTTGTGGCCGTAGATACTGATGATCTGTTTTGGGTGCATGCGTGTTTCACCATTTCATGAGAGCTTATGTAGTTTTGAAGGCTTTGCTTTGCTTAATTTACTTCTCAACTAATAAAAAATGAGTTTGGAATGTTGGGTTTGCACAATGGCTTTGTATGTTGTGTATGCTAATGTATTCACGTCTTGGTTTGTGATTACTTGGATTAGTAGAAAACCCAGTCTGACACTGTGACTAGCAGATTGTACTGTTGGTCACTTGGTCTTTACAGAAAAGACGGGCCATTGGTGAAATAGAAGAGGATAGCGGGAATCTAATAACTGAAGAGAAAGCAAAAACTTAATACCGACTGAAATATTATAATTTAAGATGGTGAAAAAAGCTATCTGGCATTGTTGGATTAATGAATCTTATTGTGGAGATATAGTCATTGTATTATATTACAAACCAAATTAAACATATACGCCAACACAGATATTAGAAAGGTTACTTCGCCTCATTTCAATAATGTATTCCATTATATATCGGTATATCAACAATCTATCGGTATATACCTGTACCTCCCATCTAGCTATAATCCAGTATGTCTACTGGAAGATAATTGGTAACTTGTTGCAAAACAGCACTAGGAACTTCAACTACTGTAGAAAGCAGGAACGTAGATCATCTTGAACATAAGATTAACGCCTATCTAGCTGTTTTCTGTACGGTGCAATCGTGCAAGCTCGAATGAAGTAGGATTTTTTTATGTGTACAGTAACTACTTGAATTTAAGTATGACTATTAATAGAAGCGTTTAGGTTTTAGCGGCTGAAAAGTAATGATATCCATTGAATTAGTGCAATCTGAACTACTAGAGAAGCCATCTTATGCTTTCCCAGTTTCCATTGCGTTTCACTGTACTATGAGCTTGCCCTTTGTTATCTTTACCGCTACTTTAATCTGCTTTGAAACCAATCAATCACCTGTCTTATGAAGACACTTAAAGACGGTTATAATTAATTTGATCAGTGAGTGAGACTCCAGTAGTTTGAATGTTCTTGTCATGTTACTAATTTTTAACATTTATTACATCTTCAATTTACCAATTATGTTTCAAATGTTCTAATCATGTTTCTCTTCTGTAGTAAGTTTGTACCTCTCTAAGGAACGCTCACTCTTGGCGTATTATTTTCTGGGACAAGTAGGTTTTGACTAGGAATACACCAAGACTAACTGAAAGATATTGATATTGAAAAATAAATGTACAAACAAAATATAAAATTGCACGGCCTTTGAAAGGCAGCTGTCTTTCCAAAAGATACCAAATACGTCATGTAGTCAAAAAAAAAATTATTATTTATCACTCGAAACAACGTGTAGCACTACTTCTGGATATTGGATTCTGTTCATTTGATATTTTCCAAATGCATTGCAAAATAGAGGCTTACCATAGATTCTGAGTTGTTTCGAATGTGGCACTTAACTAAATGCCATCTTCGTCATCTGGACATTCAATTAGCATGTACATTGCTGTGCGACTTACTTGATCTTCGTAGCTAAGCAACTATTTATGTTATTAGTTTCTTTATACCGTAATCAATATGTTGATAAACGTAAGATTACCTAAGCAGGAATAATAGATGCACAGAAAAGAGCAGACACGTGACACAGCCATTATATTAAAATATGAAGCCATTACCTCTTAAAGGGGCCAATATCTGATTACCTGAAATTAACCTTCAATGTATAGGTTGACAGTGTACACTATTTAAGGTTTCTATGGTCCAGGTCTCAAATTGGTGATATTTGAGAAGCTTAGGTGGCTTAAATATTCATCATGTTACATTAACTAGCAGAAGCAATGGTTGCTATTTTTGCTCGACATTCTCAGAATGATGCTTTTTAGTGAGAGAATGAAACCTGATGACTCTAGAGACAGGTAGATAGATAGATAACTTGATACCAGAAAATGAGTCAGCTAAGTAGTGTACTCTTACATGCATCAGACAATCAGTACTCAAAAACTTTTGATGATTCACATAAAACTTAGGCTTGAGTTTTTAAAGGGAGAATGAGACCTGCTTTATGCTGTTAGTTATAGTAATTATGAAGCTATCAACCTTTTCTGGTAACTACACATAGATGCTCTGTCATGTAGATGGTATTTCTACTCGACCAATTTTAACTATAATTGATATGCGAGGTTAATTTAGGTATATATCTGTTGCTGCTGATTAGTGAGAATAATTTCTTGTTGGTAGAAGCATTTTTGCTTCTTCAGAAAAAGGTTCGTGGCATTAACGCGTGCACTTCTAGGTTGATTATATAGTTTACTTGGAGATTCGGAAAATGTTGTCTGTATTTTAGAAGCGAATTTAGGAACTTGAATTTCTACAAGGCCTACAATTCAACTGCAGAACTCTTGAGTTTATCCCATGAATTTTCACTTTAGGCTTTGAAAAAACTTTCATATGCCTAATAAGCTCAATTGTGTTTTTAAATTGAATAAGAGTAAGAAGGAAGATAGGTTTTAATCATAATTCCATGTAGAATGGTCATTCTAGTGGAGGGATGCCAATTACTCGAATGAGCTAAAATTTAGTAGAAATTGCGAAGTAAATGGAAAAAAGCTTGAGTTGTAATAATCAAGTTTATAATCGCTATACCAGTTTACAATTCCTGATGAAAAGTAGTCTTACTAGTGCACGTTTAGAATGAAGAATAAGTGACCGATTGGAACGGTTCACGGGTCTCTCAACGTTAGGAAGATGAAACACTAAACTGTCTGGTATTGTGAGTGGGAATCCTTGGAAAATAAAACTTATTTCTAGATTAAAAGCTTATATTGATCATTGTACAGCTAAAGCTATCTTCTGATAGAATACAGTGTAATGAGCTCTTTTCTAGTTATGGTGTGCTTATGTATTAATTTATTTGTTATAACTTGTACCAATGTCTAATTCAACAAAGAGTGTCTGCTTGCGTGTGTGAAGTGAAAGCATCTTCTTGGTGAACAACCCTCAAAGGGCTTCAATTGGAATTACGACCAAAGTGTAATTTTTGATTCAGGCATCTATTTTGGTTCAATATTTGTAAATTGTATATAGAACTTTTGTATCAAGAGAAATTAGTGGGTTTCATATTTGGATGGTTCAGTTATGACGACAGTGACCAACTTTGTTGAAAGAGCTATTAATTCAATGCATATGTAAATCTCTATTGTATTTAAGGTAATTGATTTGTGAAGATATTTGTTTGAAACTTAATTAGTCGACCAAGTAAAATGTGACACATGCAATAATAGGCATAAACTTTTTCCCCATCTATCGTGCATGTCCTGATATTTCGTCTTTTGAAAGTCTTACGTCATTACCTGCCAATAGGCGTTAGTTAGTAAACAAACACCCACCACATTGACTTAAAAACTTTCTATTGTTCTACTGGAGTTGAAAGTAGTAAAATAAATGACAGATTATATATAATGTTAAAATCTAAGTTGGGTTTTATTAATATATCAACATTTTTGTTATGTTATCCAGAAATCAACTTTTAAAAAGTAATTGAAAGGGTATAAATCGAACCATTGTTTAAATCAACGAACATGGGAAGTTTATGACATTTTCAAGTTTTGTTTTACTTTTTTCGGATTGCTTTGGTTATACCAGATTGGCCATTATAAATAAAGAAATTGTGGTCAGGTATCGAGTATATTGACTATGGCTCTCTCTACACTAAAAAAATTCGTTACACCAACATGTATATCTAGAAGTTATATCACTCAATGGATAGCCTAGTCGTAACAGTATTGGGTATGGTTGCCTCACCACGGAGTCGTGCAACTCGGACTCGGCTACACGCTTCATTTCCGCAATAAAAGACACAAGCGCAACATTCTGAAAGTGTTGAGTGGTTCCACTCCCCTTCGTGAGTTGCACTGCCACTAGGGGTGTTCACGGGGCGGTTCGGCTCGGTTCGGTTAGAGATTTTAACTATCCATCGCGGGGCGGGTAGTTCATTTTACTATCCGAAACCGAACCGTACTAGGCGGGTAACCGGACATGCGGGTACCCGAAATGAGCGGTTACCCGCGGTTCGGGTCACGGTTAACCATTTTAAAAAATTAATCGAATTGAATCGGACGAACAACAACATAAATTAGAACGTAATATGTCAGTTGTAGTAAAATTAAATAACATTGAAAAGATTTAAGTTATAATAATGTTGTTTCGTCGCAATAAAAACATTCAAATTATCATATGTAACAAAATAATTAATATTATTTATTTGACGTTTATAAGTACGATCACTTTAATCATATGTAATCTATTGACGTTAGTAAATGATCACATTATGTAAGTAAAAAGGTGTTATACGATAAAATTAGTGCAATAAGATAGTTAATATTTGTACATTTTTAAGAATGGTTTGTTGAAACCTACATGTATATTATAGGCGGTTCGGTTCGGGTAACCGCGGATAACTAAAAGTAAAAACCGAAACCGAACCATGATAAGCGGGTTTTTCCGGTTTCGGTTTTTCTCGATTTCGGTTTCTTCGGTTATCGGTTTTTTGCGGTTTCGGATTGAGCGGATCGGCTCGGTTCGTCGGTTTCTCGGATTTTTTGAACACCCCTAACTGCCACCAAAGAGATTCTACAGTGTCCACCATACCCGATCCCTAAGGTCAAATACTAAACAAAAGTTTGAGAAAATAAAAGATATCGCTAATACATATCAATTATAAGGTTGTTTGAATGTAACGTTGGTCTATACTTATCAATTGAGATATTGTGGGTTTAAAGTCTTTTTAAAAATAGTAGATGTTTTGAAACGTTATTGAAAAATACACTTCTTCAAAGAGATAAGTATAATACCATTGGGTTTCATATGCGAGTGTTATATACAAAATCCGTAATCACATTACTTACTACAAGCATATTGTCAGCTGAAAATATTAGAGCCCGATATAGATCTAACTCATGTATTTTAACTTTGCCTAGTTTATTTTATCTTTTAACACGACACATCTTTTACTAATATGCATAGTTTTTCACCAATTTTGATTCTATAATGAGTTTAAACGTATTCTTTGGTTTTCTCAATTAGTTTTAGTTGGTAGCAATAAGAAAATTGACGAGTCAATGCTCAAAACTACTACATGAAATGAAAAATATAAATCGTTGAAAGTTAGTGTTTTTCGCTGCTTTACGCGAGTGTTATGTCATTATTACATATAAGTTGCCTTACGGGCGGAACCGAGCCAAACCGAGCCCTCAAGCTCGGTTCGTTTATAATGATAAAGCTCTAGCCCGTTTCGAGCCTCATATTTAAGCTCGAGCTCGGCTTGAAATATTTTCACAAACTCAGGTTTGGCTCGAGCTCGACTAATTCTTATGATGCGTTGAGTGAAATAAAATTAAAATAAAATTCGGCTCGATCTTGTTTATTTATTTTGATTTTCGTTTATACATAGCGACACACACATATACGTGCATATTTCTAAGGCTCATTTAGGCTTGCGAGCTTAATCGAATTATATATATAAAGCTCAAGCTCGAGTTCAGTTATTAAATAAGCCCAAACTTAAGCTCGAACTTGTTTAAGTTCCGCTCTTTCAAGCTTTTTACCGATCCAATCTTAACGACTCGACTCGTTTCCAACATTAGCCACTAGCCCACTATATAACCCAAAAGTAAAAATGCAAATTCGTAAAAAGTACAACGGCTCATAGTGAAACATATAAACCAAAACCAAAATGAGCAAAACCAAACATAAGAAAGTGGCCGCAATCACACCAGCAGTTGAAAATGGCGACAAGATCATTAGCTTCATACATCACTACTTCATTAAAACAACAACAACAAAACTTATCACCATTCAATCTATTAAAAAGAACCTTTGCAACAACACCTGCTACTACCGAATCCGTTACAACAACAACAACAAAAACAAAACCAAAAAGAAAGAAGAAGAAGAATTTATTCGAGGTAGCTCAGTTTTTACCAAACTGGGGTATTGGTTATCAGATGGCTAAAACTCATTGGTCTGGTGTTGCTTATCAGATCACCAAGATTAATCTTTACAAGGTTTCTTTTTTCTTTTCTTTTACGGTTTCGGGTTTAGGGTTTTTCAGTTTTTAGTTTGTTCCAAAGAACTAGCTACATTTCTAATTACCCGGAAATTAGTAGATTACATTTCTTATATGTTGTGGGTTTAGGTTTTTTGATTTGTTTATGTTTTTTCTAAACGTTAGACGAAACGGAAATGCTCGAAAGCGGTTTGAAAGTTCATTTCTTGTAACGAAATGCGATAATTAGATAAGTAGTTGCACGAGTGTGACAATTATAATTAGTTAAAGCCTCTGGTAAAACATAAGGGGGGTGTTTGTTGTATAGCTTATTTGATGGGCTTATGAGCTTATTGAATATTTGAAAAGCTAATAAGCTATTAACTTGTGCGTATGAACTCAAATAAGCTATAAGCAAGTTCAAGTTCATACGACACACAAAAAGTGCTAGTTAATGTTTCAAGTTTTCAATAAGCTAGCAAGCCCATTAAGTAAGCTAAAACAAACATCCACTAAAACTTAAATAAGCAACACCCAAACTCCTTTTTTCACTGTCAAATGGGGGTATATGGTATTGCTTGGTTCTATATGAGCAGGTACCAAACTGCTACTGGAAAGTGAAAACTGCTGTTTTTGTTCAAAATAAGTGAACACCATATGAGTACTATGTTAAATACCTACAATAACTCAGTAAGCAAATAGTATTTTTTAATAAGCGCTCCTAAACACACTGTAGGCAGATTGATTCCATATAAAACTCAAAGAGGCTTATCTGCTCTATCAAAACGCTATATAGCAGCTAAGCAATCAGAAAACACCTTCAGAATCTATTATATTTTCAACTTAAAAACAGAACTGATTGTTTTTTGGTTTACTGTTTCAGGATGGTAAGCATGGGAAGGCTTGGGGAATTGTTCACAAAGATGGTGAGTATATCCCTTTAAGCAACTGTTATCTGTTTGTGGTTTGCATCAGGGCAATATGAATTTCATGGTTTAATATACCGAATAATTTGGATAGGTTGGTTAAGTATAGTTATATGATCATCACATCTGAGGCTGATATGTATATATTAAATACTTTTGTCGTATTTTGTTTAGGAACGTAGATGCTCTTCTAATAAAATACTATTCCTGAATCTTGATCCTGATAGGCTGGTTTATTGAACTCATAGGATGTTCGCAGTCAGATGATTTACTGAAAAAAACCTTTGTGTTTAATTCTGTGATATGTTGCTGTATTTTCAAGTTTTCTAGTAGATTTCTCATTGACATGCTATTGTGATTAAATCAGATTCAAATTGGTAGTATATGCTAGTACCGAATATGTAGTGAAATAGTTCTTATTCGGTGGATTCTTAGAGTTTTTAACTTTTTTTATTCATGTGTATTGTATTCTAGCCTGGTAGAATGCTTGTGGACTTTGGCATAAGGTCTGGTTGCCTAGACGATAGACAATCACATGTCGTAAGGATACATACGGTTCTAGCATAGCAAAGTGTTTGCATGTATATTTCACAGTCTAAACAGAAATTAGGACAAGGAAAAAGTTATCTAATGATTCATATATTCAGTGTATACTTAAGTTCAAGTTTATCCTACTTATACTAGTGCGTCTGTATGGTCTTGTCTATGAGATATGTTGTCTCAGTTTCGTACTTTCTTTCTTATAACCGTATATGTTAGTTTCACTAAGTTTTTAAATACAGAATAGGTAAAACAGTGTTACTGTAGTATCTGGTCATTTTGAATCACGTCCTTAAAACAAAAAGGTCATCACATGCTTCATATCAATAGGATCAAGATTTTCCGATTCTAGTCAGTTTGACGTAAAATAGATGATCATTTTTGGTATGAGAGGACGGGGAGAATAACAATTTAGTGGAAAGAAACTTTATAATCTCATATTCTTACTGTTGTTGATGGTTTATGTTAAGGTAATTTGATCAAAGTTGGAGAAAAGTGATGTGGTTGATACGATTACGCACATATAAGAATGTGGTGCAAATACTTTTGGAAAATAATTGAGCACATCAACATGCCGGAGGTCTTCCTGGGAGCAGTCTCCTTATTTTCTGGTTTATCCTGGGGTAGGGGTAGGATCTGTCTACATTCCACTCCCCCATACCCCGCTCCGGCGGGATTGGGTATGCTGTTGTTGTATCAACATATCAGTATTCTGTTTTGCATTTGTTTCTTTTTGTCAAAAAGACTTGATGAGCCGATTCAGAGCCCCTCAGGCCAGAGTCAATGATTTTTGATAAATCAAAGTTTAATCTCTGAATCAGAATGGACTCTTCAAAATCTATTAGAATCGATAAACCACTCAGCAGATCTGTCCTCAATAGTGCCCTTTCTCTTTTCTTTTCATTTTCTGCAGAGGCACTCTCTTCTTCATTCGTCCTTCTCAGTTCTCACCATTCTTCTCTCTTATTCAACTCTATAGAAATGTTTTTATTGTTGACAGCTACCCCTAATTTCCACGGTTTTGCTTAACGTTGGTCGATGGTATTTTTGGTTCTATTTTGAATCTTTTCATATTATAAGCAAAAACCAAGTGCCACTTAATACACATTTTTTCAGTTGATTGCTCTTCACTTTTTCTTCAGGCGTTTTCAGTTTTCTTCCTTGATATTTTCAGTTGTGTAATAAGGAAGAAGTTACGCTCACAATAACTAAAAATTTACGGAGATGGCAGCACCAAAGTTAAACTTTTTATTCGTCTATACTTGTAACAATATAAAAGGAAATATTACACTTTCATCATTCAGATTGTGATATGGAGTCAGGAGTAACTATAAGCAGAGTGATTTTTAACTTTTATCAATCCAGAAGACATAATAAACAGCTGTGATTCATCCTACAGAAAATCACATAAAAAGCTAATAATGGTAATTTTCCTTTGTTTAGAGTGTCTATTCAACACCTTACCAAACTGATGTAATTTACTCAGAACCAAGTTCATGTGAGCATTTGAATCGTTCAGGCTTCTATTCTGTCAGCATTGAATCATTTTGCTTAGGACAAGGTTTTAACTATTTAAGTCCCTTCGTGGACATAGGTGGGTGTGTGTGTTTGCTGTTCCAGAAAAACTCCTTTTTCAAACAGCTCCCTACCTTGTTCGGTCTACCCGTGACACCCATTTGGCACCCCTCCATGAATAGGTCTCTAAGTTTACATTGCTTTTAGTCCGTCTTCATCCCTGTTTGAACTATGCTATTTGGGCAAGTGCAGGTACTAATCTATGTGTCTTAGTGTTAAGAGAACTGAGAAAATGTTTGGTATCTGCCACAAGTATAGGTATATACCGCTACTGATTTGCGGGTGAAATTGACCATGATAACACTTATTGTATCTGTAAATAGTCATTTATATGTTTATAATCACGCATTGCCCAAATTTTGTGGGTAGATAACTAGATATCTAAGAATTTATCTGTTTGACTTCACTAGTCATACTTGGAATACTTTTTAACAAGTGTCAGATGTTGGTGCTTGTGCAGGCGTACCTGCTGCTGATGCTCCAAAGAAAATTAGCGGTGTTCACAAGCGTTGTTGGAAGTACATTCCTAATTCTTACAAAGCTGAACAAATAACATCTCAACCACAACCCGAACCTGAAGCTCAAGCTGCATGATCCCCCGTGCTGACTTGCGATGAATTATTTAGAGTACCCAAGATTAGCTGTTATTGAAGTTCTTTTTAAAAAAAAAAAATCTTTTAATTTCCCTGATAAGATCTGTTGGCAACAAGGTTGCATACTTAACCTCTGTTCATCGTCCCATATTTTGCATTTGTCAATGGTTCAAGCTTTGATTTTGATCAAAACTGCATGCGATCTCAGTGGACCTCTATTATGCTTGTGATGTTCATTTTATGCATCCACTAGGAATTGAACCTATAAGTTCACTTTTAGTTTAATGTGATCTGGTAATCATTGTTTGTTTTAAACTTCAGAATATATATTTTGCAATCTCATAAAGTTTTCATTTATAAGACTATTTCGACATCAACTGCTTTCATTCAGCTAAATTTAACTGCTAACTCTATATGAATAGTGCTGATACGAACAGTGGTTAGTTTCAAGTTGCAACGCTTTCAATATGTCATGAAGATACAATTAAAAAAAAACAGTATCAACCATCGTTAGTTGAAACCACTACACATATTCAAGACTTCCTTGAATCGTTCGTCAACACGTTTTGCATTGTACTGATAATTTAGATTCAACACCCATGCTAGTGACTCCAGGCACCCCATTTTCATCTCATACAACTTTTTGCAGCATGGTCTATGAATCATTTGCCTCAAGAACACGTAATTGTACAAACGTTTGTTGCACCTTCGTGTTAAAGTCTTCATGCAACTTCTTAGATCTCTATAGAAATTCTTCCTAGGTTCCGGTGGCAAAACTTGGACTTCCCATGGAGACAACCAATTTTTTTTGTTGTTGTCGTCATCGTAGTCATAGTCATAGTCATCATCATTTCGGCCACTGTGACTCGCTTCAACGACATCAACAATACAATTAACTAAAACGAGAGCCACAATGAAGGCAATGGAAAATCTTAACCTTTTGTTTTGCATTTCTCGATGGAGATCTAAGTTATGGTATAGACAATTTAAGGAAATTTAAATAAGTTTTTGTGGGTAGAGTTAATTTAGTTTGTAGTTGTTGTTACAAGTTTGATGTTAGTTCAGTTTGTTGTTGTTAAGAGTTTGATGTTAAATAAGTAAAGGAAAACCATTACATTCTAATAGAAATTGCATGAAAAGATAAAACACTTTGTACATTCATTATTTATTTAGAACTATATAATAGTAGTATAAATTCACTAGATTCAACTTTCGAATGTTCACTTCTACTCTAATTGGTCATGAAAAAAAGCTCAAAGTTACTTACATGTTAGATCACTATGGCTCGTTGTGGAGCCTCGCCGTGCCTATGTGGCACCTAGCCGTGGCTCGCCGTGACACCGCTCCATTTTGCCGTGGCTTGCCATCGTCTCCTTCTTCGTCTGCACGACAAGGGGTTGTTTGTACGGTTTTATTTTTTTTATTTTATTTTTTATTTTTTTAACATGGAAAATGAAAAAATAAAGTAAAGTGTTTTGGAGGTAAAAAAAATGCAAATTGTTTTGTTAAAAATGATATGTAAAAAGAAATGCAAACATAAAATTAAACACACAAATTACATTAAACATTTAAGTTAAAACACCAAATTAAAGTGAAAACAACAAATACATAATACGCTTAATACAAACTACCATCAAATTAATTGAAAATACAAATTAAGAATATGAATCATCTGAGTTGTAAACCTCGTCACTCGAAAATGAATTAAACTTGCCAGCATAATACTTTCCTTCCATGATGTCAAACCAGTTTGTTGTTCCCTATTCACTATCGTAAAACAGTTAAGTATTTAAAAACAAGTTAATAGTGAATCTATGACTGATAAGATGTAAGTAAGACACACTGAATAATTTTCAACATAATATTCTTTATTAGAAATGAATCAAACAAGAATACATTACCCAAGTACTTGCGGAATAGTACTTGGGATTGAAATGACAAAGGGTGTAACTCCTCACGAAGCTCAGGCTAAGTCTGAGCACAACTACAAGTACCCACTGAGCTATCTCAGGGATTAAGTTGTATTTGGAGGAGTGAGAGATGGCTTGCGTGTATGTGTGTTTTTACAATTCACAAGCTTGAATCTTTCACTCCATCTCTTATGCTATGTATACACGTATGAGTTTTAACTCTTTCCTAAGTGACAAACTGACAATTTATAGAAGACAAAATACTGATGTATTTTGTCTCTTTACAAAGACTATTTTAGGCAAGAGACAAGACTGCTTTCCAAATCAGTGATGACACTGAGCCTGATCGTTTGCTATTCAGGGAAAGTTGACTATGGTTGATAAGGACTTCGTCTTATCTGATTCAAACTTATCCCGCCTTATCCCGCTCATTCTTCAGTCATCATATCCTTCAGTCTTCTACTTCAGTTTGTCTTCAGTGTAAGTAGCTGGAGAGGAGTTTTAGGGATTCAGTGAGTTATTGTCATCACTCACTGAATCCACCATCTTCTTCTTGACTCAGTCTTCACCCTTTAAGTTCCGCCTTGCTGAGTGGAGAGACTTCTTCTTTGCCTCATACTGAGTATCTTGAAAATGGCTCACTGAGAGACTATGCACTCAGTGACCTGTTAGTGTTTAACGGTCTAAACACTTAGGATATTTTCTATTCAAATCCTAGATTAAGGGGTTTGGGTATTTACTGAACCCAACAGTCTCTCCCTATTTGGATATACAAATAGCCTAAGTGTTTGATCAGTGTAAGTGAGCAAATAGCTTCTTCTTACACTGAATGTACTAATGAATACAATAAGGAACACTGAGTATTTTAACAAAACATACATCTTTTATTGATCACATTACATGGTTCCTATCACTAGTACAAAAGGATAAAACAAAATGATGTCAGTCTAGATGGATTCCCAGTGCTTCAAGCTTGACTTTCTTTGTGATGAGTGTTTCCCTGTCAGGATGCTCTCTTATCTTGGCGTTTAAGTCAGCACAGAACTTGACATTTGCATGAGTTTGAATTTGAGAGGCCACTGGTATGTAGCTCAGCATTGTAGCCACTCCTGCCTGATCAATGTCACTCCACCTTTGGAATGTTGGGTTTCCATAGACATCAATGAAAAATAGCCCTCTTTCAGGCTTTTCTATCACAAGACAGTTGACAAACTTCACACCTTCAGGCAGCTCCTTGTTGCATTCGAGTCCAGGTACTTTGATCTCAGGCTGGAACTCAACCCTCTTTCTTTTGCCTTGTGATGACTGAGGTTGAGGTCCTTGTGGTGCAGTTAAGGCAGGCTGAATCCCTAGTTGTGCTGGTGCATCCCTCAGTCTTTCATACCTTTTGCTGAGCATTTTCATCAGCTCCTTAACCACCGTATTCTACTTCTTTTCAATGATAGGACCAAGCTCATCGAGTTCAGTGATCCCAAAGTCAGTGAATTTCAGGGGATCATGAACTTCAAAATGTCTTTTATCATCCCCCCTGTAGACATTCATTGCCAGTGGTTTGGACCTGGGGATAATTCTGACATCAGTGATTTTCTCAGGCAGCCTTCTGCTTGTCATTGACCAGTTGTAGTGGTCAATTCTTTCTTGCCTGATGGCTGCAGCTCTCTTGTTCTTTTCTTCCAATTTCTTTTTCATTTCAGCCATTTTAGCAGCCTGAGCATCCTTGAACTTCTGTCCTGCCTGACCCTTTTCAAGCTTCTTTGGATCTATTCCAATGTTCTCAGCTTCCTCAGCAACAACTTGTACCAATGCTTCTTTGCTCTTCCTTTCTTCCTCAACTAGTTTCCTCCTTCTTTCTTCCTTAGCAAGATAGACACTTAGCTGTTGTGGAGTGAGCAGGTACTCAGTGTTGCCAATCATGTAGGGGATCTTCTCAGGCTCAAGAGTTTGCATTATGGCCTTTCCTTTATCCTGGCCTGAGGAATATGTTGCTACCAAGGGTGGTGTTGTTGTCATGATAGATGCAACTGTCAGTGTTATTGTTGTTGTTGCTGTTGGTGGGACTGATGAGATGGGTGTTGCTGAAACTGGTGGGAGTGATGATATTGGTGTTGCAGAGACTGGTCGAGCTGGCTCCCCCTCAGTGTGAGAGGAAGTCTCTTCAGTGGTCTTCTCCCCCTCAACTGTTGCCGCAACATGAGTGAGAGCAAGAGTTGCTTCGGACACTGGGGGAGTTTCAGTGGCTTGACCTTTGAAGGCTTGATAAATTTCAGTGAGCATAGCTTTGATGTCAGTAGTATCCTGCTGAAGACTGGTGACCTGTTTCTCCAAATTAGCCTGAGATGATTTCAAAGCCGTCATTCGTGGCCCAAGATTCCAGGCCATTGAAGATGATGCCTTAGCCAGAGTGGTCACCTGAGCATCCAAGGAACCCAGTGTTGCCTGAAGAGACTGAACGGAAGACTGAAGACCCTGAACATTGGCAGACTTTAGCATGTTGATTGGTTCAGTGAGGTCTGAGGAATTCTTCAAGTAAGCCTCAGTAGCCTCCAGCACTTTTGAGTTGAGTGCTAGGTCTTCCTTGACCGAGTCCCTGATTTCATCAATCTTTGTCCCACAACTCTGAAGATGCTTTAGAAATTTGACCAAGTTGTCATCCAGTCTATGAAGATGTTGATACATAAGATCCTTGTGTTCATCGGTGTTAGAATTGAAAGTGAGCACATCGGACTTTCGATCAGCATAGCTTGCAGCAGCTTCAGTGTGTTGATCCCACAATGTTTCAGTGACCCCAGAATATAGCTTCCTTGAAGCTTTTGTGATCCACTGAACCAGCTGTCTTTCAGTTAGTGGAAGAGCATTGTCAAACTTCTTGAATTCATCAGAGGATGAAGAGTCTAAGGAAGCATAAGAGTTATCATCAGCTTGAAAAGGTGACTCCTCAGGCTTCGTTGGATCAGGCTGAGATTCTTGTTCATGTGGTTGAATCTCAGCGTCCATGTCTTCCCCTGCTGAAAGTATTTCATCGTCACTGTCAGCAAGTTCATCATCAGAAAATAGTATATCAGCAACATTAGCAACAGTTAACAAGGTGGTGGTGATGGGTTCCGTATCAGCGGGTGGTATTAATCCCTCTGAGTCTTTGTCCCCCTTTGACCCCTCATACACTGATGGGTTTTTCCCAGTGTCTTCTCCGGAGTCAGGATTGGTGGTGGGTTCCGTATCGGCGGGTTGTTTCTTTCCCTTCGAGTCTTTGTCCCCCTGTGACCCCTGAGACACTGGTGGGTGTTTCCCAATGCCTTTGGCGGAGTCAGTGGCAGTTAGATCCCTATCAGCGGGTTGTTTAGTTCCCTCTGAGTCTTTGGGATCATTCAGTTGGCCCTCAGACAAAAGCTGTGATTTTCGAATGTCATCCTTGGGCTTTGTGGAAGGCGCTCCCCTACCAACGGGTTGCATGTTTCCCTCTGGATCTTGGGGAGTAGTAGTTGGGAACAAGGGCACTAATTGTGATTTATCAGTGTCCTTCGTTGTCACCAGGGTGGATGTTGCTTGGTCTCCAGTGGGTGGCAGATCAGTCTTGGGCTTCTTTTGCCTTTTGGGCTGTGTTCCTGAAGCCTCAGGGCCCTGAGACTTGGGTTTGGTCTTAGTCCCAGTCTGAGACTTCCCTTTTCTCTTTTTAGGAGCAGGGTTAGGAGACACTGAGTCCCTCTGGTTGTTTACATCAACCATATGGGCCGTCAATTCGATATTAGTGACAAGGGATGGGTCCTTTTGAAAATTAGATTGACTCAGGATGCCAGGTAAAGCACAATATTTTTGTTCCTGAGGATAATTGCAACCCAGTAACACTTGTAAAGCGCATGAGACAAACCTAGGATATGAAACGTATTTCGTCCTATTTTTGCTCAGTAGCTTGGTTACGAGATCACTGTAAATGATCTCTCCTATGTCGACAGTGACCCCATTCATCAAGCAGTATGCCATCATCAACTGAATATAATTAACTTGTTCAGTAGATGAGTGGTTCCCACCAAGAACCTGAATCACAAATGTGAACAGGATCTTCCTAGCCGTGGGAAATGAGTTCTTGGTGACTGGAGTCTTGTCCAAAAATTTTGGATCCAAAACGATTTGTTTTTACCCATCCTTCACTGTGGAGGGTTCAGGATGGGCAACATAGACTCCATTATTGTAGTCTAACTCTGTTGAAGTACAAAGAGTTTTATAGTTCAGGGTGACTGATCTTTCCCCGTTAAAAAGACTGAACTTAATGAGATACTCCCTGAGTGGTCTTAGGTCTGTCTCATTAGTTAAGGGTGTCGGGTCATAGGCCACAGCTGTTGCCCAAAACTTCCTGAGGAGGTTTTGGTACAGTATAGAGGGACACTGAACAAAGGCCGTTTTCAGTGGGCAGTTGAATAA
Source organism: Chrysanthemum seticuspe (assembly GCA_019973895.1). Classification (NCBI taxonomy): domain Eukaryota; kingdom Viridiplantae; phylum Streptophyta; class Magnoliopsida; order Asterales; family Asteraceae; genus Chrysanthemum; species Chrysanthemum seticuspe. The sequence goes on along the minus strand of BPTQ01000009.1, from coordinate 119,530,805 downwards.
AAATTTCATTATGTCCTTATAGGCTGGGACATTTTGGGGGTATTCAAAATTGCCTATAACATTGTTAGTTGTAAATTCAACATTACTGAGATCCCCTACCCACTGAGATGCAAACTGAAGAGATTGTGTTCTAGCCATTTCCATTTAAAGATTTTAGGGTTTTGAAAAAAATATCTTGAACTAGAACAGTCAAAGAGTTTTAAATCTCTCAAGTTTGTGATGAAAAACTTTTTTAAATGTTTACAGAGAAGGTTTGAAGAAAAAGGTTTGAAAGAATATTTTGACAGAGTTTTGTTGCAGAAATACTTTGTGTGTGTTTTAATGATTTTGTGAGGGGTATTTATAGAGTGATGAAAGGGGTAGTTTATGCACAAATATGGATTTGTAAAGTCAGTTTTTGAAAACGTTTCGAATTTCCACATTTAATGCCACCACTCCACTACCCGCAGTAAAATCCCGGCTTTCAAGGAACAGTTGCAGTGCACAATAAAAGTGCACTTTTGCAACAATAAAATATCCACAAGATATTTCATGTGAGAGGGGCATTTAATGCCAAGTGGGATGAGGTAAGTTTGAGGGACCCCTGACAGTAAGATAGAGAGACATATATTCCTATATTAAATTGGTGTGTTTACCAACCTAGGACATTTAAGTAACTAATACTTGGTGCATTTAGTTACTCATTTAATGCTCAATATCAAGAGTCAGGGTCCCTGAATGAGTCTTACTCAATCAGTGAGAGGGTTATTTTTTGAGGTTTTGTTCAGGGAGGATGAACCATTTTAGGAAAACTTACTGAGTTTGGAATTGGTTTTCAGGTTGCTGACTTTCAATGTCTAGCATTCCCAATTCAGCTTTCAGTCTCCTGAAGGTAGGTTCATCTAAGGGTTTGGTGAACATATCAGTAAGTTGATATTCAATAGGGATGAAATGAAGCTCTATGTCTCCTTTCATTATGTGGTCCCTGATGAAATGATATCTGATATCAATGTGTTTGGTTCTTTGGTGAAGGACAGGGTTGTTGGAGATTGCAATGGCACTAGTGTTGTCACAGAAGATGGGTACCATTTTGTAGTGAATGTCATAGTCACTGAGTTGAATTTTCATCCATAATACATTGGCACAACATCCTGCAACAGCAACATACTCAGCTTAGGCTGAAGACATAGCCACTGATTGTTCCTTTTTAGCACTCCAACAGACCAATTTTCCTCCAAGAAATTGACAGGACCCTGAGGTACTTTTTCTGTCCATGTTGCAGCCAGCATAATCAGAATCAGAATATCCTTTGAGGTCAAACCCTGAGCACTTTGGATTGTAGAGTCCAAGGCTTGGAGTTCCCTTTATGTATCTTAGTATTCTTTTGGCTGCAGTGAGATGTGATTCTTTAGGATTGGACTGATATCTTGTTATTAGACAGACTGAGAATTGTATGTCTAGTCTGGAAGCAGTGAGATAAATCAGTGAGCCAACAATCCCTCTGAAATGGGTTTGATTTACTGATTTGCCAGTGAGGTCAGGTCCAAGGTTGTTTGGAGGGACCATTGGTGTCTTAACTGAGGCACAGTCAGATATCTCATATTTCTTCAAGAGATTTTGGTGTATTTCTCTTGACTGATGGAGATTCTTTTATCAGTTTGCCTGATTTGTAATCTAAGGAATTATGTGAGTTCACCCATCATGCTCATTTCAAACTTCTTTATCATCAGTTTTTCAAACTGTTTGCAAAGAGTGTAGTTTGTTGAACCAAAGATGATGTCATCAACATATACTTGGACCAGTATCACATCTTGTTTTGTTATGTAGATAAACAATGTGTTGTCTATCTTTCCTCTGACAAACTTGTTTTGGATTAGGAAGGCTGAGAGAGTTTCATACCATGCCCTGGGAGCTTGCTTTAGTCCATAAAGGGCTTTATCAAGCTTGCATACATAGTCAGGGAATTCACTACTCTCAAAGCCAGGAGGTTGCTGAACATACACATCTTCCTTGAGTTCACCATTCAAGAATGCACTTTTTACATCCATTTGGTAAACTTTGAAGTTCATGTAGGTAGCATATGCAAGGAAGATCCTGATGGCTTCCATTCTTGCAACAGGAGCAAATGTCTCATCATAGTCAATGCCTTCTTGTTGACGGTAACCTTTGGCTACAAGTCTGGCTTTGTTTTTAATGACAGTGCCGTTTTCATCAGTTTTGTTTCTGAAAACCCATTTCATTCCTATGATAATGACATCCCGAGGACATTTTATCAAGGTCATGACCTTGTTTTTATTAAACTGTTGAAGTTCTTCTTGCATGGCCTGAACCCAGCTTGGGTGTTGTAGAGCCTCAGTGACACTTTTGGGTTCTATTTCTGATAGATAATCAGCATACATACATTCATTTGCTAAAGCTGCAGTTAGTTTAGCAACCATGCTTCTTGTAAGCATGCCCTCAGTGGGTTCACCAATGATGTTTACAAGCTCAATGTCCTGAGATTTTGTCCACTTACTTTGTGGTTTAGGATCTGAGCTTGAAGAGGTCACTGGAAACACATGAGTGAGTTCAGGTGCAGATGCCACAGAATCATTTAGATCATCTGTTGAGATGTCTTGTTCAGGTTGGGGATCTTGAATCACAGGTTCCTGAATATTTGGTTCAGTGTTACCTATCCCAGCGGGGACTGATTGATTATCAATGAATTCACTGATAGTTGGTTGGGGAAGGTTGTGAGGTAAGACATAAAATGAGATGTCAGCATCAGTTTGGTATGAGGAATTGATTTTAGTATCATACTCATCAGGAGGATATCTTGATGAGTTATCGATTCCTATTTCCTCCACTGAGGGGTTGGTGAACCTGATGCTTTCAAAACTCTCATCAAAGGTGACATGAAAGGTTTCCTCAACTTGTTGTCTCTTTGTGTTAAATACCCTGAAGGCTTTGGAGATCAGTGAGTAACCTAGAAAGTATCCATCATCAGCTTTAGCATCAAACTTGCCTAAATGATCCTTGTGGTTATGAATAAACACAGGACATCCAAACACATGAAAGTAGTTGACATCAGGAAGTCTACCTTTGAATATCTCATATGGGGTTTTGTTATGTCTTTTGACAATGATTGACCTGTTTTGAGTGTAACAGGCTGTTTTGACTGCTTCAGTCCAGAAATATTTTGAAAGAGCTGATCCATTTAACATAGTTCTGGCAGCCTCAATGAGAGTTCTGTTTTTCCTTTCAGCTACCCCATTTTGTTCAGGGGTGTAAGGAGATGAAAAGTTTTGGGAGATTCCCTTTTCATCACAGAAGTTCTCAAGCTCTTCATTTCTGAACTCAGTACCATTGTCAGTTCTGATTTGTTTAACAGTAATGTCATTCTGGTTTTCAATGTTCCTGATGAATGACATTATTTTATCAGCTGCCTGACTCTTTTTGAAAAGAAAGTATACCCAAGTGTATCTTGAAAACTTATCAACAATGACAAGTGTATACTTCTCATGCGGGATTGATCTTGGACTGACAGGTCCAAAGAGATCCATATGCAGGAGGTGAAGGCAGCTTTTGATGGAGAAATTTTGTTTTGTTTTGAAAGATGCTCTTTGGTGTTTACCTTTTTCATAGGCTGAGCATGGTTTATCTTTTGCAAAAACCAGTGATGGTAAGCCAAGGACCTTGTTTTGTTTTGCCAAGTTGTTGATGTTTTTGAAATTTAAGTGTGAGAGTCTCTTGTGCCACAGCCAGTTGATAGTTTCAGTGGCTTTGGCAAAGAGACAAGTTCCATTTTGAGAGAGTGTTGACATGTCTAAGACATAAACATCATCTCTTCTCGGAGCTATCAACACAACTTCTTTGTTGGCATTGAAAATGGTGCCTTGTTTGTCATTGAATTGCACAATGTACTTTGCATCATAGAGTTGACTGACACTGATGAGATTGTATTTGAGACCATTGACATAAGCTATTCTAGAGAAAACTATTCCATTGCAGTATACTGAACCATAACCTTCAGTGGGATATGATGAGTTATCACCAAATACTACCTTGGGTCCTGGTTCCTTTACATATTTGTGTAGATACTCCTTAACACCAGTCATGCTTCTTGAGCATCCACTATCTAGATGCCAAATAGGCTCCCTGGCATGTCTCTGCACAAATAGTAAACTGGATTAGTTTCTCTTGCTGACCCACATACTAGTGGGCTTGGGCCTAAAGGTCTGTTTGAATTTGGCAATTGACTCATGGTCAGTGGTTGAGTGCATTGTGCTACCACATGTTTTGCATTTGGAGACTGAGGATGACTCAGTGATTCTGGGTTGCTTGGAACTTCTCCTTGCTTGAATGACACTGTCATGCTGGGATGTCTCATGAGCTGGATTTCTGCAAATCTCACAGCATGTGTTCATGAGACAGTCATCAGGATGATGATCATTAAAGCCACAGTGTGGGCAAGGATGAAAGGGTTTTGCTCTAGACTTTTGAGCAGATTTGGAGGTTGAAGCATACTGATGACCATCTTTGGTATAGTTTGCTTTACTGAGTGAACTTACATATTGTAAGTGATCAGAAGTTCTGTAATCATCCTTTTTGCAGATCATGCAAAAAAGGATTCTATACCAGTTGTCAGTGGTATGACTGGTATAGTGGCATAGATCACACTTCTGCTTGGTTTTGGTGGTGGCTTTTGACTTTGAGGAACTAGAGGCTGACTTTGTTTCCTTGATCGATTCATGAATTCTTTCGATGGATTCCATCTTATCAGTTAGCTTCCTCACAAGTTCAGTCAGCTGTTGAATTTAGTTAGCTTCAGTGGGGACAGAGGATGTGGAAGACTCAGTGGGGATAGATTCTTGTTGAATTGGTTTTGATGGTATTTTTCGGATGGTTCTACAAAGTCCAGACTTTTCTTTTAGTGAGTGTGGATTGAATTGTAATGGAGTAAGCTCAGAGCTAGGAGCAGCACCCTGAAGAGGGTCCAGGGGTGGAAGTGGTGCTTGAGATTCTGCTTTAGACTCGGAGATGTGTTCAGAACTACTAGGCACATCAGGGAGTCTAAGCATGCTCTTTAGAGCTTGACTTTCAGGCTCTAGAAATTAGGAAGCTTACTATCATTATTAACCCGTTCAATCCAATCACTGGGCTTGGGAATCATGCCACCTGACACAAATGGTTTGGGAGACTGGTCTTTGTTGTGAGAGTTAGGGAGATGATCTTCACCTATGACTCTCTTTTTGCTACTGGGGGCTCCCACAGCATCAAAGACTCTTGGATTCTTAGCAGTCCAACTAGCAATGATATCCTTTTCTTTCTTAAGTTCATCTTGAAGAGCCTGATTTCTTTTAACTAATTCAGTGTTTTGAATTTGCAAAGTGATAGCCTCAAGCTTATTTTGTTTTAAAAGAATGTTGGAATCACTCCTAAACCTAAATCAAGTGTTAGTAATTCATATGTAATAATTAGCTTAATTATGGCCTTTATGTTTGTTATTAGCCTTAAGCTTATGTAGAAGGCCCATGAGCTTAGGCCCAAGCCCATAGGAGAAAGGAAGGGACTAGGAGTGTTGCCCTAGCCTCCCTCCTATAAATACTATGTAATAACCCTCACTTGAGGGTTGGTTGTTCAATTTACTCTCTTTCACATACTCTACGCATAACCGGTCTAGTATTAACGTGTGTGTGTGTTTGTTTATTGTTCATCCGATCTTCTTTCCTCTCTATCTCTTTCTATTGTGCTTGTGTTGTAAAACTAGTGACCTAACAGTGGTATCAATCGCCTAATAGTTGGGTGAACGTTTTGGTCCTACGCGTAAAACATACGTGCGTGGTTTGATACTTTGGTTCGCTTAAAAACACAATTTTTACACGTTTGAATCCAAGATTCTTGTACTTTCAATGTTTTAAGGTGTTAAAATAACTGTTTTTGGCAAAAAGTTTCAAACTTTACGCGTGGATAAACGTTTTTGAGCTTGGTTTTTAACGAGGGTTTCTGTCTACGCATAACTGTTTTAGACGTTTTGGTTCATCAAGTTTCACACTTTTGTGTTATTTTGGTGATATTGAAGCTTTCTCATCACAAAAATCTGGTTTAGAAACATCTTTGGGCAAAAGTCACTTTACGAGTAGTCCTACGCGTAAGTGAAACCCTAAACTTACGCGTAACTCACTCCTTGGTTTGATCTTCAGTTTCATGGTTTACTCCGTGTTTTCTTGCTTGGATAAGCCTGAAAATACGTCGACTTGGGATATATTTTGCACTGTGATAGTGTAAAAGATCACTTGGGCTAAAAACCCTAAAATTACGCATAAGCATAAAGCTTACGCGTAGAAAATCCTACGCATAAGATTTATCTTACGCCTAAGCTTCGTCTTACGCATAAGGTAATCCTACGCCTAAGTTTTCTACGCCTAACTTCTTGTTTTACGCATAACTTTAGTGCTTTTTCCCTGCTTACGCGTAAGCTAAACCTACGCGTAACTCTTGCTGTTACGCGTAACTTTGGTGTTTTTACGCATAAGTGCTACTTGGTTTATTGTGATTTCTACGCCTAAGGATACTTCATCAACAAAGGTGCATTCGACTACAAAGATCCATTTTTACCAACACAAGTTTTCAACATGTCACAACCACCATACTCTAACTATTTCCCTTACACTTATTCTCAACGACAACAACAACTAAGTCCACAACATCAACAATGGAATCAACAACAAGCAATTTATCAACAACAATTTAATCAACAACATACTCTACAACTTGGAGCAATTCCTCCACCACAAATGGTTCAAACACCACCAAGTCTTCAAGTTCAACCCTACACAAACAATTTCAATCAACATCCATCAAGGAACACTATGAAGGAACCCACTTGGTTTGCAAAGATGTGTGAAGCTTTAAGCAGCCAACAATCAATTCATGAGGCTGGATCACTTGATAGACCTCCAATGCTCACTCCAGGAAACTACGATCAATGGGTGATTAGGTTCTTTAGGTTTTGTGATCTGAAGAAGCCACATGGAAAGTTCTTAAAGAAGGTTATCTTGGAAGGTCCATTTCAGATGCCTACTGTCATTGTACCCGGAGATCCAAATGCTAATCCACCAAGAGATGAACAATCAAACATTGCTACTGTTGCAGACCTGAATCCAGAAGAACTTCTACACTATGAAGCTGATGAGCTTGCAATGCAATATATCCTTTTAGGATTACCAAACCCAATTTTTCGAAGTGTTGATGCTCAAAAGGATCTGCACTCAATAAGGAGGATATGGAATCCAAAATTTACTTGGCTTATGAACACTTCTTGATTGAACCTGGAGAGACACTAGAGTCTTATCATCATCGATTCTTAGACATCATCAATGATTTGGATAAACACAACATCATCATGCCAATAATTGCAGCTAATACTAAGTTCCTGAGTAGTCTTGGTCCTGAATGGGAGAAGTATGTCATTTTTCTCCGTCAAGCAAAGAACATGCATCATTCTACATACGGATTGTTGTACGATTACTTGAAGCCTCATGAAAAGGAAGTTGATAGGGAAAGGATTCTCCGTACTCAAATTGCTTCACCTTCACATCCGAAAAATCAACAACTTGCCTTGTATGCTCAAAACAGTTATCCTCCTCAACCAGCAACTCAACCAACTGCCACTATTACACCAAATGATCAATCACAGCAATCTCAACATAATCAATTGGTTTCATACAACAACAACAATGCTCAAGCATTTGTCAGTGAAGCTAATGAGGAATCTGATCCGTTCGAAGCATTGCAACAAGGATTTGTTATGATTGCTAATGCTTTTAGCCGTTATACCAACAAATCAAACAATCGTATTCGTTCCTCATCTAATACACGGAATCAAGCTGTTGTGAACAATGGACGAGTTGAAGTTCAGAATCGTGGTTATGGTCGTCAGATGGGCGGTGGTCAAGGGTTTAATGTTGTGGGTAGGAATAACAACAGAGCTTAAGTGGTGGAACAGGGAAATGCTCAGAATGGGTTGAATGGTCTTCGATGCTACAACTGCAATGAGAAGGGACACCTGGCTAATGCATGCCCAAAGCCGAGGACTAGGGGCAGTGCTTATCACAAAGAGGCTCTTCTTTTGGCTCTTAAGGATGAAGCTGGTGGAACTCTCACAGACAAAGAACAGAGTTTTATGGCAGATGCAGACTCAGATGATGATATGGAGGACTTGCAGGCTAATGCAGCTGTTATGTTGATGGCTAATATGCATGAGTTACACATGAGTGACACAGGCCCAGTGTATGACACTGATGGCTTGTCTCAGGTACCCGAACTAACCATATTTATCTCTGATCTAATATCTCCGCCAACATCTGAATCCGGCAAGGCTCAGAATGTTCAAAATGAGTCATCCACATCTCACTCCGACGATTTTCAATTAGACCCCGTAGTTACATTTGACGATCAAGATGACCTTATGGTTTCCATTGATAATCAAATTGACTCCTTGGTTATACTTGAGGATCTAAGTAATGATCATGTTGTGACTCACGTTGAACACGCCGAACTTTTGCCTCATCCAGATTTTGCTCGTTTAATACAATACCAACAAACCATAGTGGAAGAATGTCGTGCAATTAATCAGGACTTAAAAAGTAAAAATGCACTGTTAACCAAGGATTTTGAATGTTTACAAAAACAACTCAACTTTTTCAAAACTCAAGAAAAACGTGAAAAAGGTTTTGAAGCAGCCTTTACTAAATCTCATCAAAACGAAAAATATTTAGAGAGACAGATGCGTGATCTAGCCACTTCGAAGAATGCCTTGTTGTCTGAAATAGAACAACTGAAACATGAACATAAAAAACAAATTAACGCTCTCACCTTGGAAAATCAAAAAGCTAAGGCTAAGTTGTTAACTTGTCAAAAACAGTTCTCTGCATACAAAAAGCATTCAACGAAACGAATAGATGATCATCTTGAAGAAATTATCGGCTTGCAAAACAAACTTAAAGAGTTTAAAACTGTTGTTTACAAACATGGTGAGTCAGTAACTGCTATTGAAAAGTTTACTTTAAAACCCAATCCAAATGGATATGGACCAAATCTTGCTGATTACAAACCAAATCCTGAAGTTTCCAGTGCAGAATATAAAATTGATAATTCTGTTATGAGTGTTGTTGAATATCATCGTCAAGAGGAATTAGATGCAGAAGACGAGAGTCGATCAAAATTAGAAACTGTTGTTTCCAACAAACCTTTTAATTATTCAAAACCGGTCACTTTCGTCACACCAACGGATTCTTCTAACACACCAAGGGTTATCATAAAAACGTCTGAGTCTTCTAATGTTAATCCCCAACCAGATTATGCACAAATTTATGGTCCTTTACCTTCCATTAGTGAAGTAAACTCAAAACCTGAAAATCGCAAAATTCTAAAATATTTTGACATTTTCATGGCTGACCTTAAAACTTTACAACATGAGATAGAATATCATTCTGAAATCAAAGTTCAACATTTTCAATCGCCTCTGGCACGAGAACAAAGAGACATTTTTCAGAAAAATCTTTTACCAAATGTAATAGAAATAGTGATGTAACAAATGCTAAACCTTTAAGTACTTTTGATATTCAGTCTGATGCACCTTGTGTTATTTGTCGTAAAAGTATGAATTCTGATTGTCATGACAAATGTGTTGCTAAAGCTATCATCTCTCGTTTAAGGAATCCTAAGAATCGGAATACCTCTAGGCCCACTAATCATTCTAAGTCTGTACTTGGTAGACCGCCCTCTTTAGATTCTAAGAAACACATTGCTGTCCCTCTAGCTCCAGTTTCACCTCCTAAGAATGTAGTACCACCTAGTGCATTCACTAAGACTAAAGCAAATACTAGTTGGAGATGGCAGAAATGGATATATAACACACTAGGATTTAAATGGATGCCTAAAGTTATTGTTGTGTGCATGTCTACTATAACTGCTCCGGAACCCTCTAACATTTCGGGTTCCACATCTACTTCTATTCCATCTGTGTCATCTGTGTGTAATGCAGGTGATACAGATCATTCTCTGGATTGTTGATAGCGGATGTTCCCGACACATGACATGCAACCTTAAACTGTTATCAAACTTTATTGCAAAGTTCATTGGCACTGTCAGATTCGGGAATGATCACTTCGCAGCTATCATGGACTACGGAGACTATATCAATTGGAACATCAAAATTAGCAGGGTTTATTATGTGGAAGGCCTCGATCACAATCTGTTTTCAGTAGGTCAGTTCTGTGATGGAGATTTGGAGGTTGCTTTCAGGGAAAATCTTGTTTCATTCGTGATCTACAAGGAAACGACCTTATGTCTGGCTCGCGTAATTCAAGTCTTTACACAATCTCTATGCAAGACATGGTTGCTTCATCTCCCATCTGCTTACTTTCAAAGGCAACATCAATAAAATCCTGGCTATGGCACCGTCGTCTCTCACATTTAAACTTTCAAACTATAACCAACCTTGCTCGACACAAACTAGTTGAAGGACTCCCACGATTCCGGTATTCTAAAGATCACCTTTGCTCAGCCTGTGAACAAGGGAAAAGCACTCGTGCTCATTTTCTTTCAAAGATGGAACACAGCTCTCAGCATGTGCTTCATCTTCTTCACATGGATTTGTGTGGCCCGATGCGCGTGCAAACGATCAATGGCAAACGCTATATCTAAGTAATTGTTGATGACTATTCACGATGTACTTGGGTCTACTTTCTTCGAAGCAAAGACCAAGCTCCAAAGATGATCATTACCTTTCTCACAAAAATATAGGTTCAGCTCCGAAACACCGTCAGATAAATCAGAACAGACAAAGGAACTGAATTTGTTAACCAAACCCTTCGTGAATTTTATGAGAAAGTGGGAATTCAGCATCAGACATCTATTGCACGTACACCAGAACAAAACGGAGTTGTCGAAAGACGAAACCGAACGTTAGTGGAAGCTGCAAGAACAATGTTAATCAATGCTAAACTTCCAGATTACTTATGGGCAGAAGCTGTATCTACTGCATGCTATACTCAAAACCGTTCTATGATTACTAAACGCCACAACAAAACACCTTTTGAGCTTCTCCACAACCATAAACCGAATCTCAAACACTTTCATGTATTTGGATCCCTTTAATATCCGAATAATGATCGTGATGATTTTGGAAAGCTCAAAGCCAAAGCTGACATTGGCGTCTTTATTGGATATTGTGAGAATTCTAAAGGTTACCGGATCTGGAATCGTCGTACAAAGCAGGTTATGGAAACGATTCATGCTCATTTTGATGAACTTACAGAGATGGCTTCTGAGCATAACAGCTTGGAACCCGGTCACAACCGCTTAAACTTCCCTCAAACCCCATCATCAGCTGCACAAAGCCCCCAACTCACTCGTCAACAAATGGAAAGGTTATTTGCTCCGCTGTTCAGTGAAGATATTGATGAACGTGCTCCAGGTGTATCCGTTGTTTCCGCTGCACAACCTGATACTACTCTTATACCTGATACACCTGATACAACAACTACTGTTGACGAAGCACCACCAGTTGACTCCACCACAACAGTTGAACAAACCGCTTCCAACAATGATGAATCGGCTGATGATGTTCTTAATGAAGTACCCCCACCTGCAGATTTTGATCCAAATGCGTTCTTTAACCCGTTTGCTAATGCAACTGCTGCACCTGATGTCGCGGAATCATCTACAAACCATTTGAATCCTCAGAATCTGCACAATGTATACCAACATCAACCCTCTACACATCGATGGACAAAAGACCATCCTCTGGCAAATATTATTGGCAACCCGAATCAACCAGTCGTTATGAGACAACGTCTTCACGCAGATGGTGAACATTGCATTTATGCACTCACTGTCTGCCAATCTGAGCCTAAAAACATTAAAGACGCAATGACAAAAGACAACTGGATTGAATCCATGCAAGAAGAACTCAACCAATTCAAACGTCTTGAAGTATGGGAACTGGTTGAAAGACCAATAGGGGTCTACGTCATTGGTCTCAAATGGATTTGGAAAAACAAATTGGACACCACCTCAGTTGACCACCACGAAGCAGTTGTCATCAACAACATAGTCCACATAGTCCATATTCTCATCATAGTCCAACACGTCGCCTTTGTTGCCTATGTGGACCTCGTGCAAGTAGTTATAGAAGTGACTTGTCGCCTCGTTTATTGGAAAGGTAAACAACTGCTCACTCAACCCCCGAAACACGTCGACTACTACCCCAAACTCCCTTCAAATTCGCCAACACTGGCCCAAGGTTCGACAATACGAGTCTTCGGTAGAGACATTCAAGTAGTTTTACTCGTACTTAGCAAAGGTATTGGACGAAACATGCTGCTAAGGTCTAGGCCATTGGAAATCTTAAGAGTGTTATAGGTTATTTCTGCGGTTACAGTCGAAACCGAAACTCGAAAGGTTTTAGTAGTGCTAGTAATAAGCCTATAATTTCCCTAGGTTTATGTACTTTCACAAACTCTAAGCCAAATACCAACACCTCTTCGAGTTTTCCACAAAACAACACCGCAAATCATTAGTATCTTGCCAAAACTCATATCGTACGTCATCTATGTCGAAGACGGGTATTCATTAGACCTT
>BPTQ01000009.1:119478110-119508122 GCA_019973895.1 Chrysanthemum seticuspe | reverse complement strand
TGTGTATAAGAGACAGTCTATATGCTCATCATGTGCTATTTCCTTAGGTCGTGATGAAACCAAACTTAGTAATTGATCCAACTTATGGTTTAAAGCTTGGTTGCTTTCCATAATATTTTCACAAATTTGGTCAGTTCTCCTAAGGGCCTTACTAACAATAGTTTCTAAACATGGAGGTTGTTCACGAAAGTCTATCCTAGGTAAAGGCTCATACGAAGCATAGGTTTCACTAGATGAGGTGTTTTGTGGGCTTGATGGAATGGTGAAACCCTCAAAAGGTTTATGGACTTGGTTACTTTCTTCCCACCATCTTGAATAATCCGCTTTAGTAATATCATAATTTCTTATGAAAAAACCTAATCGCGAATATAGTGGATTCGCGTTCTCCATAATGGTGAACGGAAGAGTCAATGGACAAGTTTTACGAACAAAGGCACAAAGAAGGGGGATAGACTACAAGGAAGCTAATAAAAAGAAAAAAAAATCTCACTTGATAGGAATCTTGTGAGTAGACCTAAACGAGATAGAAATCAAGCCTAAACAATAACTATTCCCCGGCAGCGGCGCCAAAAACTTGATAACGCTACACGCGTCGTTCGGGGTCAAAGGAACTTCCTTTTCGTCGAGCAAGTTTTTCAACACCCTAGGCAGTGAACCTAATCGTTGTAGTGTAGTATTAGGGGTAAGCCACGGGTATTGATATCGTTCTCTAGGGGAATAGTGTCGTTAGGCTGAAGTATATGTCGATTTAAGTCTAAAGATGAGGGATGATTATTTTTGTATTTTTATATTTTATGAATCTCGGTTTTGGAGGGGAGGGTGGAATTAGTTGCTAGTCAACTATCCCAAAAGATACTAACTAAATTATGGGTATACCAGTAACGTGAAGCGTATCTACTTATGATATATTACTCCTTGCTAGCTATCTAATTCTACCTACTGAATTGTCACGTCCTATTGATGGTTGAATTGTCACGTCCTTATTCTAAACGCGTTGTGTTTTCTAAGGTCGTAAGGTGTGCATTCCCTAACTCTTTAAAGTCACCTTTAAGTGTAGTAAACAAAATCCACTAAGTCATTCATAAACTAACTTTAAGGTTATCTTTGATTTAGTGAACGAAATCCACCAAGTCATTCATAAACTATCAAAGATTTATCAAGTATTAAACACAACGATAGCCTAGTCGCACTCCTAAGCTAATTACAATTAAGATAAGAGACAACCAATCAAACAAGAGACAGTAGGGTGCAAGAATTATAAACTAAACCAATTAGACTCATTGAAATTGTCACACCCCTAATGATGAAGATAGACACAAGCATCACTAAGAAATCAATAAGATCTAATTAATTATATACAAGTTTCATACAATCATAAGCAAACACAAGGTGAATTAGCCAAGCATAATTAATGAAGAGCAAGCAACAATTGTGATAATTGAAGACATACCATAGGATTGGATTAACAAACAAATCATTACACGATGTTTATGGAGTGTTTGAAACCCTTTAAGTTTCTGGAAAAACACCTACCTAAACCCTGGAATCGGACTTAGGGTTTAGGGCTTGCAAAAAGTGAAGTTATAATGTTATATTTATAGGCAGATTTTCTGTCGGCAAAGAGCGACGGCGTCACACTTATAGAGTGACGGCGTCACGACCATTTTTTCAGAAAATTGTAGATTTTCTCGTTCCGGTCGCGTGGGCGTTTGAATCACCTAAATCCGAGTTCGTATGCAAAAGTTATGGCCAAAAAAATATCAACTACTTCGCGCGCATGTTGTGACTTGATCAGCTTGTGACGGCGTCACCTTAAGGTTGTGACGCCGTCGCCTTCAGTCTCTGACGTCGTCTGGGTCGCATCTAGGCCGTCTGAGTAGCAACGGCCTACTCTTTTAAAGCCCGACGTCGTCACTTGAAAATAGGGTTTTTAGCTTCTGTATCGTCACAAAAATCCTCCGACGGCGTCGCAATTAACACCTGACGCCGTCGCCTTCTGTTTTCAGCAGCTTTGAGTGTCTCGATTCTGACTTTGGCCATTTTCTTCGTATATTCGCGCCTTTTCGTCCAAATAAGTGCCATTCCAGCATTTTGCCTTCAAGAGACCTAAAAAGTGAAAAGGAACGATATTAAGCAATAACGGATACAAAAGTGATCAAATAAGGACTTAAACGACCCCTCAAAATGGTACCTTTTAAAACCTTATCAATTCACCATTGGCCAGAACGCCGAAGAATTTACTACAGAAGCTGCCAGGTTCAGAAGTCTCAACATGAAGTGTTCAGTACTAAGAGTATCGTTGCCATCAAACATGTTGATCTTTCATCTAAATGGGACTACACTTTCCTCAAGAATATTGTGGTCAAAAGGCAAGACGAAAGGGATTATGCATTCTCTGAAGCGGACTTTGAGAATTTGTCTATCAACGACATTGAAGACATGTACCTTGCCAAAGTACAGGGTCGCATGAGATAATTTTCAACTGAAGTACAACGTGAATTCATCAAGTCTTTGCTTATCTTCATCAGAAGCATAGTCATCAAAGAACGTGTAGAAGATCTCCAGCTTGCAGTTGAATCATATCATACCCGTGTCAACTTCACGCCACCTCAGCTAGATCTTCCCGACATCAACCAGCTTTCACAATACACACTCATCAGCCAACCATTTGGAGTGATTTACCTTAGTGAAACACTACGCAACTGCTTGATGGCGTGTAGAGATCTTCACAAGTTTGGGGATCACACTTTGAAGAAGGTTGGGACGGATTGGCTTATAGGTTGAAGGATATACATGAAGGAATTGGGTCACCAAAGCGATGGAATTCTAAGGAAAGACGGGATGTGAAGAGGATCATCAGAAAGATTGATGAAAGGTTGTATCGACGGGACCAGTTCAGAACTCTGGAGAGCTTTGTAGGTGGTCGTCCCAGGATTGCTCTCGCCGGCTATCAACGCCCAGTTCGCATTCCTGGAAAAATTGATGGACTTCCTGGTACCCCTTGAACTGCTTCTATTTCATAAAATTTTGGATGTGTGATTAATTATGACTATGGCTTGTGCACACATATCAGTGTACAACCCGTTCTTGTCAAGAAAGGACCCTGTGGTACGCTTCAGTGCCACAATCCTTATAAAAGGAGCAAAAGCTTCTTACTTTTGAGTAAAACCTATCAAACCTTTCATTTTTTCAAGGTTTTGCTCAAAAGAACAAGTACTTCCCCGTATGATTTTCAAAACCTCAACCGTTTATATCACTTGTTGAGGGGGAGTATTTGAATTAAAACTTTGTTTACAAATTGTTCACAGTGGTCATCTTCCCGCAACACTCAAAATGGTCATATTTATTCTCAACTTTTCAAAAATAACATTTTATATGCCATTTTTGAGGGGGAGAAAATTATGTGATAAAAATTATGTTGTGTAAATGCAAATGAATCTTTGTGCTATAGACTTAACCAATGAATTGAAGGTACTTAACTGTTAGTAACTCAAAAAGACTTGTCCAGGACGGGTAATAATTTCAAGCTAGTTCGCTAGTAATGTAAACGTGTCTCGCAAAGGACTTGCCCGAGTAGAAAGTACCATTCGAGAAACTCTTGGTAGACATGAACTCTGACGGGTTTGACAACCTTTCGAGGCTTGTCTACACCTTCAAGGTAGTTATTAGAGCTAGTTGTCACCAAAAAGCTGACAATGTAACTCTTTAACTATGCAACGTAACTGTGTCTCGCGGGGGATTGTCTATCTTGAGTTGATCAATTCATAAAGTGCGCGCTCTTTCCTCACTGTGCAGATTTCCGTAAAAACTCTTAAGCACATGTGGAGGGGGAGTATTTCTGCAAAAGATCAAACTCTTACTGTGGTACAAAATGTTTTACAATCATAACCGCAGTGAGAGATTTTCTTGAAAATTGGTTTTATGGCAACATAGGTTAGTCATGGAGTTATAAGGTGACTAAGGTTAGGAATAACCGTCCTATGATCTGCCAGAGCCGGAGGGATCTACCCAAGGACATCACAAATAGTTAGTACTTAGAAGTCCTTAGGTACGATTATAAAAAGGAGAAAATGAGAATCGGAGAAAGAAGGAGTTGAAGAATTAAAAAGAAATGCAAAGAAAAGGGTGAAAAGAAATAGCCCTCCAAATTATTCAACTTAGGGCAGACACCGGGTTCAATTCATATGCTACTGGTTGTCACTTAGTGACGCCGGTATTGAAGATTAAAAGCCGTCATGGACCCAGTGACACATGCACTAAACCTTCTTAGCCACTCAAGTTTCTCTCAAAAGAAGCTTGTTTCATTCTCACAGGGAACCCTACGTAAACTATTGGCTTTCTCTTAGAGATCGCTGGTATTGAAGAAGGAGACCCTCTCCCTAGTCTCCGCTCAGGAAAACTAAAATGCACTATTGAGTCTAGAGCCACGAGATTCATCAAAAGATCTCTTAGGTACACTTGACATTTCATCACTTGATGTTCAACAATAAGAACATCAGTGGTACGTTATCGAGTCCTTCACAGATCTTAGCAATCTGTCGAGAACATTTATGAGAGGTTCACATCTGTGATCCTCAGTGATTGAATGGAAACTCCTGCCAGCGTCAACATCAAACAGCCCTGACAGCAGGTCACTTCGGTAACTCCCCGTGGATTACGCTTAGTGTGTCTCAAACGGTCTTCAGTCGTGAGGTGACGCTTCGGTGTACCTCAGCGACTCATCTGAACTGTAGGTGTACTTCGGTACATCGCGTTATCTCACTTGTGGGACTCCAGTTCAGGAACGGCCTTTGTAAGAATTAGAGTTGTGTTTTCACACTATGCTGTTAACACTCTCGAAGTTCAAACTTGTAAGTGCCGGAATCCGCTTATTACTAACCGTTTTCATGTTTTCTTCTTATGGAAGCTCTGGAGCGGAATGATCATGCAGATTCTTCACATGTTCATGCCAACATCATCTCTAATGGAAGTTCTATCCAAAAGCAACACAAAAGTCAAAATGATTCTTCGTCAATTCAAAGAATCTACAAAGTTAAAGACTTAAAGAACTTCGTCAGCACTGTTATCAAACGTTAAAGAGCGTGTGAGCATGTTGAAGAATGACGTGGAGACACTGTAGGAGCGAAGCAGACCTGAGGAAGACTTGATGCAGACAACAACAACATACTATCACTACCATCACAAAGAACAATGATCAAAGAACAAAGTTAAAAGATGACGTCAATGCAAAACTGTTTAAAGAAAACAATTTCTCTACACTGGGGAGATTGTTCAAATCAAGGCGATTCTTCTCACAAGAAAGGAGAATGTCAGAAGACGTCAAAGCTACTATTACATCAACGCCTTCACCGTTCATATTCATTCATCACCAACACTTAGGGGGAGATTGTTGGAATCACTCCTAAACCTAAATCAAGTGTTAGTAATTCATATGTAATAGTTAGCTTAATTATGGCCTTTATGTTTGTTATTAGCCTTAAGCTTATGTAGAAGGCCCATGAGCTTAGGCCCAAGCCCATAGGAGAAAGGAAGGGACTAGGAGTGTTGCCCTAGCTTCCCTCCTATAAATACTATGTAATAACCCTCACTTGAGGGTTGGTTGTTCAATTTACTCTCTTTCACATACTCTACGCATAACCGGTCTAGTATTAACGTGTGTGTGTGTTTGTTTATTGTTCATCCGATCTTCTTTCCTCTCTATCTCTTTCTATTGTGCTTGTGTTGTAAAACTAGTGACCTAACAAAGAAGCAGTTCATCTCTACACTTGTTTAGTTCAAAACTTAGCTTGTTATATTTTGAAAAAAGATTTAATCGTTGCTCTTCTACAAACTTAAGGTCAACATTGATGTAGTTCATATAGGACTGCCAATCAGAGTCATCATCCATAAAAAGTAAAATATTTACCTTCTTCATTGTGATGTTGACCCATTCTCCATTCCTGGCATGATTTTCCCAACAACTAGCTTGTCCTCTTCTGAGAGGGCCATCAGTGCACTGACATGCACCATTTCATCATCAGATGAGACTGGCTCTTCATCCCAGTCGAAGGTTTCAGCAACAAGGCATTTGTTTTTACCCTGCACAGATTGAACACTTTTTGTTGTTTCTGAGGGACTGGCCTCAAGCAATGCAAGCTTAGCTTTGACTTTCCTATACTTAGCTTCAAAATCAACAGTTTTGTTTTGATCAGATTTGTTTTGAAAATTTTGATGAGACTGATAGATTTTTGGTTGAAATTTGCTAAAGCCTAAGGACTGTCCAGAAATTGTTTTTGAAAAGCAGTCTTTTGCAAAATGACCTCTTTTGTGACACTTAAAGCATTCAGTATCCTCATTTTCTTTAGCATTTGAAAAACCTTTGTTTCTTTTTATAAACCTCCGAGAGTTAGCAAGGAGTGCCCTTTCCTGAAATTCAACGTTTATGTCATTTAGGTACTCCTCACTTGATCTCTCATCAGGCTCATCATCTGAATTTTCTTGGAAATCTTGAACCACATTGTTAGAATAGAAAACAGTTGATATTGGTCTTGAAGTGGTGGTCAGGGACTTCTTGACTTCCTGAGACTTTTTTAAGTCAGGGTATCGTCTGTTGATGTGGTTTTCCTCATAGACAAATTTCCCATAAATTTCAGGAAGTTCAAGATTCTGGATATGATTAGCATTCCTAAGTCCCTGAGAGAAATTCAGCCACTTCTCAGGGAGACTATTGACAAAACCAACATTGATTTCATGTTTGGACAACTTAACACCATCATTAGCGAGTTCATTTAAGAGAGTTTTGTACCGGGTGTAAGTTTGAGATAGAGTTTCTGAGTCCTTAGCCCTGAAGGTGTTATAATCAAGTTTCAGGTCCATTATCCTGTTTTCCTTGGTATCAGATGGGCCTTCATGGCTATGGACTAGGTCATCCTAGGTTTGTTTAGCTGTACTACAGCTTATGACTGACTCCATAATATCATCCAGAAGACATGATATGATGATAATTTTGAGTCTTTGGTCCTGGTTGACCACTCTCCTCTCATCCTGAGTCCACTGAGCTTCAGGTTTAGGCAAGTCTTTGGGATAAATGGACCTTCATTTATATACTTGATATAATAAGGTTCCATCCCAATCAAATAGCAAAGCATACGCTTTTTCCATTTGTTGAATTTACCAACTTCAAGTCTAGGAGCAACAACAGAATAAGCTCCACCCTTTTTATCGACTAGTTGGGGTACATCAATTTCAGCCATAAGGATCCTGATTTAAAAACGTTTTAGAGCAGCTTAAAAAGGTTTTATAATCAGCCAAGCTCTGATAACACCTGTTGTTCTCTATTCACTATCGTAAAACAGTTAAGTATTTAAAAACAAGTTAATAGTGAAACTATGACTGATAAGATGTAAGTAAGACACACTGAATAATTTTCAACATAATATTCTTTATTAGAAATGAATCAAACAAGAATACATTACCCAAGTACTTGCGGAATAGTACTTCGGATTGAAATGAAAAAGGGTGTAACTCCTCACGAAGCTCAGGCTAAGTCTGAGCACAACTACAAGTACCCACTGAGCTATCTCAGGGATTAAGTTGTATTTGGAGGAGTGAGAGATGGCTTGCGTGTATGTGTGTTTTTACAATTCACAAGCTTGAATCTTTCGCTCCATCTCTTATGCTATTTATACAAGTATGAGTTTTAACTCTTTCCTAAGTGACAAACTGACAATTTACAGAAGACAAAATACTGATGTATTTTGTCTCTTTACAAAGACTATTTTAGGCAAGAGACAAGACTGCTTTCCAAATGTCAGTGATGACACTGAGCCTGATCGTTTGCTATTCAGGGAAAGTTGACTTTGGTTGATAAGGACTTTGTCTTATCTGATTCAAACTTATCCCGCCTTATCCCTCTCATTCTTCAGTCTTCATATCCTTCAGTCTTCTACTTCAGTTTGTCTTCAGTGTAAGTAGCTGGAGAGGAGTTTTATGGATTTAGTGAGTTATTGTCATCACTCACTGAATCCACCATCTTCTTCTTGACTCAGTCTTCACCCTTTAAGTTCCGCCTTGCTGAGTGGAGAGACTTCTTCTTTGCCTCATATTGAGTATCCTGAAGATGGCTCACTGAGAGACGATGCACTCAGTGACCTGTTAGTGTTTAACGGTCTAAACACTTAGGATATTTTCTATTCAAATCCTAGATTAAGGGGTTTGGGTATTTACTGAACCCAACACAGTTTTGCCTAAGATATTCAGCATCCCTTGCTTCTTGTTCCAAACGAGCAGCTTCCTCTCGTGCCTCGTTTTCTTTAATCTCTCTAAGATTTGCCTCGTCCTGCTCAAGTTCACGAAGATAAGCCTCACTAAACCCAAACAGATTGTTTTGGAGGTCCACCGGTGGAGTGTTAACAGGTGGATTGTTAAGAGGTGGAGTGTTTACAAATACATTTTCCGGTTGGAATACCGGAAAGACATCTGGTGGAGTTGAATAACATTCATCTTCTTGGGGAAAGGTAGTTTCTGACAGTTGTGGTGGACTTGGAAATTGTTGAGAGAAGTCTTTGCGAGATATTTTTGTGTGTGTGAGTTGTGTGTGTAAATTGTGTGTGTGAGTTGTGTGTGATAAACAACTCTGGTAGAGTTGTATATATAGGCAGATTTGATTTTGATTTTGAATTTGAATTTAAATAATCCCGCTCGAACTGTACCGTTTAAAAAAGGGTGTTTTGATTTTTTTTTAATTCAAAAGTGTAAAACTAATATTTTTATTTTACTTGTGTTTAAATTTGAAAGTACGTATGTTTTTTTTACCGTATTTTTATTTTACGTTTCATATATTTTTATTGTATTGTATTGTATGTTTATTTTTAATTAAATGAATTTAGTTTATTTGAAAATTTGAATAAAAATAAATAAAGCTGTAAGTGATGGGCCTCAAATGAGTAAGTTGAGGTTTGTTGTGAGTAAGAGAGGGTTAGTTGTGGGTGAGAGAGGGTTAATTGTGGAGGTTTGTTATAGTGATGTGTCACCCGTGAGCCTCGAATGAAAAGCTTAGACTTGTTGTGACACCTAGCGCTCTTAGCTATCATGTCATCATTTTGACTGGGTAAGTGGTTAACCCAAATTTTTTTAAAAGTTCTATTTGCTTTATCGAAATTTTTGAAAGCTCATTTTCTTTTTATTCTAGAGCTCGAGAATGTTTCCGTAAACAAAAAGTTGGCCAAACTATGACATAAAACACTAGTTTAGCAGCATGTACAAAACACTCTTCTAGTTTAAAGAACAATTAGTAGCAAAAGAGCTGTATATGCATTCACATTTAAACACCGTGCTAGAAGCTAAATGATAAATACCTAAGGTGTGTATAAAAAAAATTACTGTTGCTAAAATTGTAGATGAAGAGAAGTGAAAGCTAAAAACTTGAGCTTTATTTATAACCAACATAAAGTAAAACATTTGATTTTAAGATATTATAAAACATAAATTTAGAAAAGGTTATTGTAAGCTTTATCAGCTAAACAAAAAAACATTTTGGACTTGCTTATAATAAATTCTTAAAAAATTAAGATTCAACATTTGCTTATAATAAAAAAAATTGTATTACTTTTGTTATTAAATCAATACAAGTCTATCTATACATTCTAAGCATTACAAGTAAAAAAAACACTATTTATAACTATTTAAGCACAAATACATTAACACATACAATTAAAAGGCTTTGTTAATTAATTAAAACTTACTTGATATTAATATATATCTTATTGAAACTCAATTATTGTAATCATATGTGTTTAAATCATGTATTTATAGAAATGATTAACTCATATTTGACAACATTTTAAACTAAGGTCATCCACTATGGTGGACCTTTTAAAAGGTTTATAAAATTGTCACCTCTTAAATTGTCATTAGTTCTTAAAACTTTTCACATTATAAACCTATTCTTACTATGATTAAAGCTTTAAAATTTATAAATTGTTCCAACATAAATTAATGATATTAAAATCAAAAAATGATAATAAACACTTCTTGTACCTCTCCAAAATCCTAGACCTTTTCATGCCACCTAAACATGAAATGGTGCCTCACTATGGTACACAAAATCTTAGACCTCTTCATAAGTTTTTAGAGCTATTTTTGAAACACCATAATGGATGCTCTAAGGAAAGCGTAAACAACACCCATACGATCGTTATTAGCAAAACCCTACAAGTAATATATTATTTAAGTCTCCCCTCACTCAAATATACAACCATTTTATCACATTATACAATCTAATCAAGCTACTAACCATATATTTGTTAAAATCCAATAAGCCAAACACTTAAAAACCATGCATTTTAAAACACGTACAACTATGTCAAATGCTCAAGTCTCATCATGTATGTCATTGAGATGAACAACTTTTGATGACGTATAGTCCGCATTCGGGTCACGAACCCGACCAATAACCGCTACTAGCAAGCCCGATACGACTGGGCTGACCCGGTAATGGTTTGGGCTCATGAAGGCCCAACCCAAAGTTATTTATGGCTTAAGATATCGGATATCTCTTATTTTTAGAGATAGGTATCCAATGACCGACTTAGGCGGGATACGCCGAAGGTTGGGGAACACGAAACCAATAAGGATTTCGTGTGTATATAAAGGGCATCCTAGCCCTCATTAAAGGTACGATCTCAAACCCTAACTCTCCACTAAACCCTAAAACCGATTACTTACTTCACGCCGGAGGATAATTGTGGGAGACAATCCCACGATAAGCCTAACGGTGTTTTCTGTTTACTTAGTGCGCAGGTCTCAAGCATCAAGATCGAATTGATACGAGAAACGGAGTCCAAACTAGGAACGCCCAACTTTTGTATCAACAAGTGGCGCCATCCGTGGGACCAATCACTAAGATATAAGAACTAGAATGACTAAGCAAGGAAACCTAAACCAGCGATCGCATAGCGACCTACAAGGGAAGAAGCAGCAAAGCGGATCAGCCTCCAAGCAGGTCGCTGGGACAACCAGTGCGACCAAAAATCAAGGGTCAGATTTGGTCTTCCCGATACTAGAACCACGCACGGGGACAACCCATGCCACTACGACAACCACCAGCACTCTTCTTACCACTCCCCTCCAAACGGTGCCAGAAACGGACCTCACAAAAACGCCAGGCGCGCCTATCCGAAACAGAGGTCCAGAGGTGGAAACAGACACTCTCGCGCTAGAAGGAGTCGCGCCTGAACTAGCACCAAGTGACTTCGTATCTCAAAACTACGAAACCTTGGCTGCCCTCATGCAAGAGGAAGCAAAAAAGAGGTCGAGCCAGAGCCTGAAAGCCCGGCTCAACTTTGACGCAGAGTATGAGACTTCCCCATCGCGTCATCTGAGGGATAGGCGCGGGAAGGATAGCCACCGGCCCCCAGTGTTTACCAGGATTGGGAGAAGAGTGGAGAATGATGAAGCAGCTGAACTGCAGCATCTGGAAGAGCACGAAGAAGATGGACGGCGTACCAATGTCCACGCTAGGCTTGGTAGCCGCAAGGTCCATGACAGACTGGGACGACGACACTCCTCAAGTGGAAGCTCTTCAAACTCAGATTCTGAGGACAGTCGGCGCAAGCGCCGAAAGAGGGGAAGCTCATCCTCTGGTGACTCCTCGGACGGTCAGCGCAAGCGCTGACAAAGGGGAAGCTCGTTCTCTGGTGATTCCTCTGACAACGAGGACAACGAAACTTGACACTGGAAGTATAAGAGAAGATATCGCGACCAGGAGGAGGAAGATATGTCTCTTCCCTGGCGCCGCCAAAAGGTGGATGCGTTCACTCGGCGCATCAGCGATTTCGCATAAAATAAGAGAAGGCGCATGCCCGCTAATGTGAAAACCTACGATGGAATAATTGATCCGGACGATCACCTAAAAATTTTCGAATCAGCTGCCACCATTGAAAATTGGCCACAACCTGTGTGGTGCCACATGTTCAATTCCACATTAGTGGGAAATGCGCGAAACTGGTTCAGTAAGCTTCCACGCAGAAGCATTGATGGCTTTGAAGAGTTGCGGAAGGCGTTTCGCCTGAACTTCACTCAAAGGAAAAAGTGCGCCAAAAACCCTGTCGAACTCGCTAGGGTAAAATAGCGCCAGGGGGAATCTACAAGCGCTTATGTGGAGCGCTACAAAGATGAGTGCATACATGTCAAGGCATGCCCCGAAATACTAAAGATCTTAGGGTTCATGAACGGGATCAATAACCTAGAACTCATCAAAAGGCTGAATGACAGAGTCCTCCAAACCTTTGATGAACTTATGAAGCGCACAAGGTCCTTTATCCAAGGAAAAGCTGTCGCGGCGGATAGCAAGAAAGGCTACTCAAACTATAGATCACAAGAACAACCTCGGAGACAATCCATTGACCAGAGTAGCAACCGCAACAAGAACTATCACGGCCAGGGGAGCGGACGAGATAATGACAGATATATCCCGCTAACCAAGACCCCAAAGGAGATATTCGCGACGGAAGGAGTGAACTTCCCAAGGCCCCCACCAATGCGCACCCCAGAAGATCAACGCGTGGGGAGCGGATACTGCGACTATCATGGACAGAAGGGCCACACCACCAATGAATGTGTCCAATTGCAACAACTAATTGATAAACTAGTAAAAGAAGGCAGATTGGACCATTTGGTTAAAAACATCAAGGAAGGGAAAGATAAGCAAAAGACCGGGAACAAGAAGGAAGCACCCAAAGATAAGGCTGACACCATCTACATGATAAAATCATGGAAACGAATGACTAGGCAGAAGATCAGCCAAAAGTTTTCCCGCGGAAGCGAAATCTCCTTCCCCAACTTGGCAGCGGACAATGCAGTGGTAGAACCGCTCACCATTGAGATTAATGTAGGGGGTCACGATATCCACCGCATGTATGTCGATGGAGGGGCATCTGCAGATATAATGTACGAACATTGTTTCAAGCGACTGCTACCGGAGATACGGAGTCAGTTAAGCCCGGTCATGACGACGTTGACTGGTTTTACAGAACAAAAGATATGGCCCATGGGGCAAATACGTCTACTAGTCAATGTTGGTAACCAGGAACAGTCGACGACAGCCTGGATGAATTTCATGGTGATCAAATCCCCTTCGCCATACAATGGCATTATTGGAAGACCAGGGATATCAGCCATACGCGCGGTACCGTCTACAGCACATGGGATGCTCAAGTTCCCAGTGGAGGGAGGCATTGTTACTCTCTACAATACCACCATACCATCTAGAGAATGTAACACGGTTACATGTGAGACGACACACATTCCAGAACAGCGCGCACCTAAGGTATCAAACCTTAGGGTTGCAATTCATCCTGAGTACCCAGAACAAGAAGTACCGATCGGAGGATCACTGTCTGATAACGGCAGGGAAGCCGTGTGCGCACTCTTGCAAAAGAATCCGGATATATTTGCATGGGAACCAAAACACATGACCGGTGTACCACGCTCGATTACAAAACACAAGTTGAGATTCCGACAAGGATATTCCCCAGTACGACAGAAGAAGCGCGGCCAGGCTCCAGAGCGCGCACAAGCAATTCTGGCAGAAGTACACAAACTTGTGGATGCATGTATCATGCGAGAAGTTTATTACCATGACTGGCTCTCCAACCCAATGATGGTCAAAAAGAGTGATGGTAGTTGGCGGATGTGTGTGGATTTCACGGATCTCAACAAAGCATGTCCACAAGACTGCTACCCACTACCAGAGATAGATTGGAAGGTAGAATATTTGTGCGGATACCCACTTAAATGTTTTTTAGACGCATACAAAGGGTACCACCAAATCCAAATGGCTGAAGAAGATGAGGAAAAAATGGCCTTCCATACAAGTCAAGGCGTCTACTGTTATACAAAGATGCCCTTTGGCTTGAAGAATGCAGGCGCCACCTACCAGCGACTGGTAGATAATGCGTTTGAAAAGCAGGTGGGCCGCAACCTAGAGGTTTACGTTGATGACCTTGTCATAAAAAGCCATACGAAAGACGAGTTGGTACGTGACATTGAGGAAACATTTAAGACACTACGAGAGATCAACATGAAGTTAAATCCTAAGAAGTGCACCTTTGGCGCTACAGAAGGCATGTTCCTTGGATACTTGATAGAGCCCGATGGCATTAAACCGTGTCCAGAAAAAACGAAGGCTGTCATTCAACTTCCTTCACCGCGCATGTTGAAGGAAGTCCAGTCTTTGAATGGAAAGCTAGTCGGTTTAAACAGATTCTTGTCCAAATCAGCAGATAAGTCACTACCTCTCTTCAAAACGCTCAAGAAGTGCACAAAAAATGGAGACTTTCGCTGGACTACGGAAGCAGAAGAAGCTTTCATACAGCTTAAACAGCACTTAGCAGCGCTCCCCAAGCTAGTCGCGCCCCGCCCATGGGAAGAATTAATTATGTACTTATCTGCGACTAATGGAGCAGTCAACGCGGTGCTATTGACAGACAGGGATTCAGTGCAGACACCGGTATACTTTGTAAGCAAAGCACTCTAGAAAACGGAGATTAACTATAGTGCAATGGAGAAGTTGGTCTTAGCATTGGTATTCGCCGCCAAACGGCTGCGCAGGTACTTCCAGGCGCACCCAATAGCGGTGATCACAGACCAACCTATCAAGCAAATCATCTACAAACCCGACGCATCAGGATGACTACAAAAGTGGAGCGTGCTGCTAGGTGAGCATAATATCTCCTACAGACCACGTACTGCGGTTAAGGGGCAGATATTAGCAGACTTCATCATAGAAAAACCGGACACTAATGATGCACCTCCACAAAGCAAGGTGGAACTGCAAGAACCATGGATCCTATTTACGGATGGATCTTCATGCGTGGACGGGTCAGGCGCAGGCCTTATCCTCACAAGTCCATAAGAAATGGAATTCAGTTACGCACTGCGTTTTGAATTCACAGCCACAAACAACGAGGCAGAGTATGAAGCCCTGATTGCTGGGTTACGTATTGCATCTCGAATGGGCATACGCAACCTGGAAGCAAATGTGGATTCCCGTTTAGTAGCCAACCATGTGTTGGGCGATTATGTGGCTAAATAGGAAAACATGATTCAATACCTCGACAAGACCAAGTCCCTAATCCAGGGCTTTGACAGGTTTACCATCAAACAAGTTCCTAGAGGGGAAAACAGAAAGGCGGACGCACTGAGCAAGATTGCATCCACAAGCTTTGCGCACCTATCAAAACAAGTATTGGTGGAAACTCTGAAGAGCAAGTCGATCTCGGAGATGGAGATATCCACGGTGATAGAGGAACAAGGGCCTACATTGATGACCCCAATTGTCGAGTTTATAAGCAAGGGCGTATTGCCCCAAGAGCAGAAGGACGCCCGACGAGTACGGCGCACATCACAGAGGTTCGAACTTCGGGACGGTATACTATATCGGCGTTCGTTTCTACAACCATGGCTTCGATGTGTCGGACCCCTTCAAGCAGATTACGTACTCCGAGAGATCCACGCTGGTTCATGTAGTATGCACTCAGGACCACGGTCCATTGTGGCACGCGCTTTACGGTCAGGATACTATTGGCCTACGATGCACCGTGACGCGCGGGACTTAATAAGAAAGTGTGGCGACTGCCAAGTTCACAGACCTATTCCACGCCAACCACAACATGAGCTAAAACCTATTACGTTGCCGTGGCCATTCTATAAATGGGGTATCGACATTGCAGGCCCCTTCCCTGTTGCAGCAGGGGGATTGAAATTCCTTATAGTGGCCATAGACTATTTCACTAAATGGATTGAAGCAAAGGCGGTCGCGACAATCACAGGTAACCAGGTAAAACGATTTGTCTGGGAAAATATCGTATGCCGCTTCGGATTACCTGGGGAAATCATCTCGGACAATGGAAAGCAATTCTGTGACAACCTTTTCAAGGAATGGTGTGAGAAACTGAATATTGCACAACACTTCACGTCAGTTAAACACCCACAAACCAATGGTTTGGTCGAGCGTGCAAATCGTAGTCTATGTGAAGGAATTAAGGAACGCTTAGACAAACACAAAGGAAGGTGGGTAGAGGAATTATCGCATGTTTTGTGGGCGCACCGCACTTCAATCAAAATCAGCACGGGAGACACTCCCTTTTCTCTTATCTATGGGACAGAAGCCGTCAAACCAGCCGAAATTGGGATGCCAAAAATTCGCACCGCCAAAATTAATGTTACAACCAATGACGATGAACGGCGTATTGACTTGGACCTATTGGAAGAAAGGCGCGAACGCGCAGCCATATGTGAGGCAAGAGCAAAGTCAAAAATGAAGGGATACTACGATGCTAAAGTTCGAAGCGTCTCATTCAGAGCAGGCAACTTTGTATATCGCGCCAATGATGCGAGCCACGCAGAAGATACAGGAAAACTTGGACCGAAGTGGGAAGGACCTTATGAGGTCATCGAAGCATTAGGAAAAGGCGCGTACAAGCTGCGTGATATAGAGGGTCGAGAGCTACCACGCACATGGAACATATGCAATCTCAAACGATGTTATCTCTAGGAACAGCTATGGCCCAGCGCACGGATACTCCCGCACTTTAGTATAGTGCTCAATAAATATCCGTGTATTTACATTCTGTTTTACTTAGGCAAATGTCTTTTTTCTCTTTACAAAAACTTGCAAGTATTAATAAAACGTCGCGGTGTCTAACTAACTCCGCGACACATTCCAATTTATTATTTACATAATATTTGTGTTTCAACATTGTTGTTATATTGTGCCTACATGGCGTGCATGCACTTACTAAACCCACGACGGTGCACAGGATGAGTAAACCTACTAAATAACTCGTTGAGTAAGAGGGTTGCAAACCCATCAACATTGGATCATGTATCCTTGTTAAACACCTTATTTTCAAGACGTTGGATCAAGTTCAATGCGCATTCCACGATGGATGCGCAGCAATGCACACTGTGCGCGTTTAACAAACTAGGAATCAAGACTCTTGACTCCTTGATATGATATTTACAGTACGCTGCATATCACACCATACAAGACTATGATACAAGTACTTAGACATCGTGTTTCAAGTATGGTAGATCATGACTTTCATACATGACTATGGAGTTCATATATTATTCGCGCTTATATAATAATTTGATCCTTAGACAACAAGGACGTCTTTTATGCAAAGACAGATAACTAAGTACAAATATTATAAGTTGCAACCACATCAACACACATTCAACAAAAGGAAAATTTTATTAAGAACCACGAGTTCTTACAAAAAGATATTTACAAAGAAGCTACCTATACACTATTTCTACACCTAAGTTGTGAACTCTCAGCACGGTTTGCAGCGACCCCAGCTTCTTCAGCAAATCAGAATCATGTCGCGATACTGTTTCCACACTCACAGGTACCCCGTCGGATCTCGGAAGGTGCGCTGCGCCGACACCACAAAAAATGGCCTTTCCCTTCACGCCCTTCTTCTTAGCAAGTCTCATAGCATGGGCCTCTAAGGATTCTTTCAGAGGGATTTCCTTCTCAAGCACGAAGGGATTCAGGATATCACGCGGGCGAGCAAAGATAGGCACCTGCAGCTGCGTCTCTGCATCATCAGCACGGTGGCGGGCCAAGGTTAACCCCTCCATAATCACACTGATGGGGTAATCTTGGTCGCGCTCCAGCTGCGCAATCTGAGGAAGCTCCAATATTTTCATCTCTTTCATCGCAGCAACAAGATCCTCATAAGCATGCTCATAGTACCCAGGCACCTGTGCGGCTGGCACTTTCAAAAGGCCCTTATCATGTAGCTCCTCTATAGCCTCCGCCTTACCACGCGCCAGCGCGCACTGCACAACTGCCCTAAATTTGTCTACCACCTCCCGAGACTCCAAAGTACTGAGGGCAGCAAGGCGCAAACCATGGCTGATAAGCCACCTGCGCTCAGCAATCGTCGAAACAAGCTGGGGATACAGCTCCTCGTCATACTCAATACTGAGCTTGCGCAACTTCATCTCTTGCTCTTCCAGCGAGCTTCCCACAGTTGCACCAAACTCCCCTAACCGAGAGAACAACTCTTCCTTTCCCTTTTCCAAATACTTCAGGGCCCAGATGCACGAAGCCTTGTAATCCGCTGACGCAATACGCTCCTGATTTATTTGGCTCAGCAGTGACATTTTTTCTTCAGCAAGCTTTAGGGAATGAGAGCTCGCTGCCTCTACCTCAGCCTGGGCACTTGCCAAACGTGCCTCCAGCAACGCAATCTGTTTGTCCTTCTGCGCGCTCTAGCTACTTTCTCCAGAATACCTTGCCTTTAGCTGCGCAACCAACGTAGCTTGGTGCTCAGTAGCCAACACCAGCTCCTCAAAAAGCTGACCCATTGGCGCGTCCCCAGATGCCAATGGCTCAACGCTTTGGCTCTTTGGTTCAGAAGATTCAGCGCGAACGGGACTAGCCTGGGGGGCGACTCCCCAGAGTGATCACTACTGCACGCAGAAAAGAGAATTAGCGATTGTCTCATAACATAAACAGGGAATGATATAAGGGCTTTGCAAATAATACTTACTTGGGAGAAGCAGTATCAGGTGAAGGGGGGGCGATGCATCATCTGAGGACGACTCCACATCAAGAATGACAGGTCGTTTTTTCCTGGATGAGCTTGCGCCATCACCACCAAGCACCCTCTTGCGCTTTAGACCATGGCTCGCCTCCTCTGTCTCTACATCGACGTCTTCAATGCTCTCCGCCACATCTCTGTGTGCCGGCTCCACCAACGGGGAAGGTACCCTAGGGCTGGGCACGCTTTGTAGAGGGGTCGCTTCTAGCAAAGCGGGGGAGCCACTCCCCGGGTCCGCCAGAACCATTCCATGGTGCGCCCCGCAGTAGCCTCCAGAATAGGGACTTCCCCCTCTCTCAACGGGCGCACCCCTACAGTAACCTGTCGTGGCTTCGCCAAATTCACAACGCCGAATAGATCCATCTCTGCGCAGCACGAAACAAACAAAAAACAGGTTATATAAAGTATAAAGGTGAAAAGAAAGGCTCACATCAATAAACTAAAGGAGTACGAAGGACGAGCACCCACCCTGGCCATCTGCGTCTAAAAATGTTGGCACCTCATCAGGCCTATCGAAATAGTTACGACTGATGCCCATGTGCACCAAAAATTCCTCGGGATAGGAACTAATGGGAATACGATTGCCGTTTATCGTTTCCGCATCATCTGCGCTGTATGTTCCAGGGAGGGGGCGCTCATCCTTCGGTAGTGAACCCTGGGTATAGAAGTCGAAGTCCCAGGGGAATAATGCCTTATCAACCCAGAAAAAATTCTCTCTTCAGTTCCTAAGCGCGTCTAATTTTTCGGTATAACATTGCAGCCGCCATGCGCGCTTCGCGAATGAAAACCATCCATTTGACCACGTTGTATGGTAAAACGCGCGGAAGAGGTAGATAGTGGGGTTAATTGCCAATAAACGACAATTAACCTCGAAGTTTGTTATTTTTGCTGCACCTATACAGTGCAGCTGGGATATGTGCAGGCGATAGTAATTTAATACGTCGCATAAGAATAAGGATATGGGCACACGTTGATTCGCAAATTCGAAGAAACGTGTATACACCCCTACTTTCCCTTTGGGGAACTCCGCTATTGACGCTTGTGCAGCCGGAACCACTAGATGCAGCACCATCGGGATATAATAATCCGAGGTGAACTCACGAAGTTCATCCTCGGTCATGTCGGAGGTAAAGTCAGTTAAACCACGGACCATGATATAGTTTTTAAATGCGCACGCGCTGTTATCTTTGAAAAAATGAGGGGTTTTTGGTAGATATTCAAGCTTTCAACAATGGCGGAAATGTTTTTTTTACTGTGATAAATATAGTAAATGGGAGGCGACGGTTTATATAGGGTTTTACACCACGCGATGACCGACACGTGGACCCCACTATTTCTGAATGTGTGGATAGGATATACTGATGTGACACATTTTCAGTTACTTTCCCACATTTTACGAGGCATATATTTGATTTCATTAGATCGGATACACTGTATCTTCTCTTAGGCGAAAAAACTTTGTAGCTTCTCCGCTACGCCTCGAAGAATTTATGAGCTACAGTTAATAGGCTAGCATACGCAGGTTTTCCCTGCGCATACTAGACTGGGGGGACATGATGACGTATAGTCCGCATTCGGGTCACGAACCCGACCAATAACCGCTACTAGCAAGCCCGATATGACTGGGCTGACCCGGTAATGGTTTGGGCTCATGAAGGCCCAACCCAAAGTTATTTATGGCTTACGATATCGGATAACTCTTATTTTTAGAGATAGGTATCCAATGACCGACTTAGGCGGGATACGCCGAAGGTTAGGGAACACGAAACCAATAAGGATTTCGTGTGTATATAAAGGGCATCCTAGCTCTCATTAAAAGTACGATCTCAAACCCTAACTCTCCACTAAACCCTAAAATCGATTACTTACTCTCACGCCGGAGGATAATCGTGGGACACAATCCCACGATAAGCCTAACGGTGTTTTCTGTTTACTTAGTGCGCATGTCTCAAGCATCAAAATCGAATTGATACGAGAACCGGAGTCCAAACTAGGAACGCCCAACTTTTGTATCAACAACTTTAATTACAAATTGCGAAATATTTTGACACAAAGTAAATAACTCATACAATCGTAATAGTACGCAC
Source organism: Chrysanthemum seticuspe (assembly GCA_019973895.1). NCBI lineage: Eukaryota > Viridiplantae > Streptophyta > Magnoliopsida > Asterales > Asteraceae > Chrysanthemum > Chrysanthemum seticuspe. Next base: position 119,487,439 of record BPTQ01000009.1, on the reverse strand, counting down.
CTCGAAGAGATTTAAAAGAAGAGAAACACTTGATTACTTAGGAGACACTTTTTATACATTTGCCACAGGAATAGATCTAGTGAGAAAAATTATTAAAATGAGAAATATGAAAAGAAATTCTAACCACATATTTCAAATATGATAATAGGGAGTTGCATATACTTTTATAGGTGCATATCAAATTTGTGGTTGTGGTTTCTCCTCATCTTAATTAAAATTTTCATTTGATCCTAAGTCTTGCTACCTAATCTAATTATATTGGCATAACATGTTATCCCGTTGGATACAAATTCATATTAATTACAGTTACACTTTATTTAATCCTAAACAATAAAACCACAAAAACAAACGAGCAATGAAAAAATAATGAGAAGTTTAAAAGTTTATAGAAAATATATCATAATATCAACAAAACTCATGCACCCTCCAGAATAAGTTTTATAAAAGATGATAACTTATTACCTTAACTTTTTTTAATAGAGATAAAGAGTAACATATATGATAAAAAAGACTCAATATCTTTAGAAATCAATAACACGAAAATTTCAAACCAAAAGAACAAGAGAAGTTCAAAGATAGAACCGAAGACGTCATTATGCGTCTTAGAAGAAAAGAATTGAGAAGTATGATTTGATTTACACGACGATAAGGAAAACAAATTAACCCTCATGTAAAATAAAAAAGTTTGTGTTTATTAACTAACCGCTAACTTGTCTCAGTGGACACTTGTTAGTAAAACGCTTTAAAATAGAAATGAAATATCACAAAAGTCAACAATCTATACCTTTTAAAATGCATTAATGACACTTGCAGGGTACCCGCGCGTTGCAGCGGCCGGTACTTTGAAATAAAATTTTCTAGTGAATCATGTATTTTAACTTATTATTTTCTTTTTAACAATAAATTTACGGATATCAAGAATTACATGTAAACGTATTTCAACTCTTTAACTAATGACAATGTTTTTCATTATACGTTGTGATAATAAATATTTTATTGAGCAATGTTTTTTCGTCGTTCAAAATATCTATTTGATTTATATAAGTTTTATGGATACGGGTGTTAAAAAAATATGTGAAACCAACTAACCGAGCCGGCCGCTCAATCTGAAACCGAAAAAAGATAACTAAGAAATCGAATCCCAAAAAACCAGAAATCGATAAACCCTCTTATCGCGGTTTGATTTCGGTTTTCATTTTTAAATATCAACGATTACTCGAATCGAAACGTGTTTTATATACATGTAGGCTTAAAAATTGAGGTTGAATTAGAAATATGTGCGGTATGATAAAATATAGAGAAAAATATTTTATAATTTTAGCTTCATTATTTGTATTTCTTAAATTGTAGTTTTTGTGTTAGAATAATTTGTATAATATGGTTTCTTATTTGTATTATTTAAGTCTTTGTTGTAAGTATTTTAATGACATTTAATGCAGAATTATGTTTAATTTTGTCGTAAAATATGCTGATAATTTGTATTTGTTATATAGGGAGTGTGTTAATAACTCTATTAATTGTTTTTATTTACCACATTAATTGCTCACTTAAAATTTAGAAAAAGAGCTTTTATATAGTTTTAATGGTATAAAATATTGTACAATAAACTTATAAGTTGTAAAACTTAAAATTAAGATAAAAGATGCTTCCTCTTTTATAAGTAGTATAAATATGTTGAATTTTCAAGCATTGGTAAATGTACTAAAATGTCCTGCGATAAATATGGAAACATTAACTAACCATTTACTTTACTTTTATAATAGATTTCATTTTGAATAACTTTATAATATTACGCCTAAATAAGTTTTTAAATTATAATGCCAAATTTAAAAATTTACCAATTGGTTAATTTAAAAAAAGGGTTTTGTTAACCACAACTCTTGGGGTTATGTTTAAACATACCTTAATTAAAGAATTTGCATTAAATAAATTAATATATTTCATAATTATACATATTTTTTTTATTTTAAACATGGAATGTGATGTTAAATATGAAATGTTTAGTGTTCATTAATGCAAGATTTTTAATTAAGGTATATTTAAACACAACCCCAAAGGTTGTGGTTAACAAAACCCAATTCAAAATAGTAAAATTTACTGAATTTCAAATGTGTATGAACAAATTCATAGAATTTTCAAACAAATGAATGTTTAATAGCCAACAATTTCATCAGTTGTAAAATTAACATAACATAAAACGTGCAACCGAGAAAAATTGTTCATTGAAAATTTTGATCACATTTTATCACCACAACATCACGCGGGTAATATGCTAGTCATTTTATAACATTGCAATATATAGTTGTTAAAAGTGTCATCGTAGCATGGCGTGTGCAATCTTTCAGTGAATAGTTAAGATGTACGAAACATAAAATAGTTATTGTTATAGAAAAATTATACAAAAGATTAAAGATTAGTCAAATATTAACCAATGAGACGAGGATGTGTTCAATATCAATTAATGATTTCATATTGATTTATTTATCACACATACAAATAGAGATGTATTAATATTTTTTCAAACATTTATAACATAATAATCATTAATAATATTCTTTTGTGAAAAGGAAAGTGCAACAAAAAGTTTATTGGTCAATTTGACCTAATAAATTTCTTTAAGCAGATAGTACCAAACTAGTAATGTACATATATACTTTGACTAGTTATTCATTTTATAACCTCCAGTAATTTTGAAAGAATTAACGCATTTCCTAACACAATTTATCATTTTATAACGATCTCCAATAATGCTAAAAGAGTTAACATATTTATTACATATTTACCTTAATTGGTTTCTTCTTTTACAATATTTTAGTTTCTTTTACCCCTAATACCTTTTGCTATTGTATTGTTTATATTTGGATGTATATATATCCTTCAACTCATCAAATATTCAATCACAAAACACTCTATTTATTTCATAGAGAAAATAAATAAAACGAATGGCATTCATCCTCTTCATTTCATTGTCATTTCTTCTCCAAGGAGCTCTAGGTAAAATAACTAATAAGCTCCCACACTTACTTTCAAGATTAAGTTTAAAAATTCTTTTTTACACTTAACCATGATTAATTCTCTATTCTTGTTGAATTTCGGTTTAGGTGAGCTCGTTTGCGAGGAATTATCTATTGGATTGTGCACTTTCTCTATTGCATCTTCAGGAAAGCCATGGCCGGATTTTAGCATGTGCGGGGTGTGCAACGGCACAGGGCCTCCATTTTCTTAGGGCCCCAATTTCTTGATTTGTAACTTTAGTACAAACTTATTTTTTGTCGTTTTTTCCCCAAGCAAATGATGTATTATGATGGAATTAATACATGTTACAATGTTATATTTTAGTGATCTGAGTCACAACAGAGAAGTAGAGCTCAAAAATCGTTTTTATTGGAGTAAATATGCAGGGGATTTGTCCAGGGAAGAAGATGGCACAGATTCCAAAAGTTTTGTTTTGTTTATGCTATATTGTATGTTTAACCCTTGTAGTTTAAATTTTATCAAATAAGTCATGATTCTATAGTATACTTTTAGCTTCATTTAACAGTATGGTCATAACAACCCCATTATGAAATATCTATCTACAAAATAGTAATTTTGATCTTCAAAAGTTCTCCTAATAAATTATCATCGTGTGTGATGTATAAAAATATTTTTGCTATAGCTATGTTTCAAGAAATTTAATCATATGTATTTCGAATAAATACACTATCACATGATATATGAGAGTTGATCTTTAGAACATTAAAGGAAATTTTTAGAGGTTTTGAAAAGTTCAATGGATTATATTAAAAAAATAAACATAAGGTCTATCGCAAAATGAAAAAAAAAATACACACATTACTATTGACTTGATTATAGAATCTAATGTGTGTAAGTAGTTAAGTTTACTGATTTTGTAACAGATTTTGTAAAAGGCCCTCCAACGCAATAAGGCACAGGGCCCCCTAAATCCACGAGACGGCCTTGAGGAAAGCGATGTTTATTAGAGAATTATGTAGATAACAAAGGAAACATGGAATATCAATGCAAGACTTCAGAAATTGTTGTTAAAAGCATGAATGGATTCATTGAGAGTGATGAGTGCACTAATGCATGTGGGGTTCATAGGAAGTCTGTTGGTATCTCTTCTGACTCCCTTCTCGAGCCTCATTTCATTGCCAAGCTTTGCTCCCGTTCGTGCTATAATAACTGCCCAAACATTGTCGATCTCTATCAAAACATAGCCATCGGAGAAGGTAACTTTAGCATTTTTTATGGTTGCATGCTGATTATGTTTTGAGTAATTACTATATAAATATCGTACTAACATAGGTCCAACTTCTCTTTTTAGGTGTATATCTCGTAGATCTGTGTGAAGTGCATAGGAATATGCCTCGACGTGCACTGGCTCATTTTCTAAGTTCCGGGGCAGCATCTGGTCCCGTTTTTGGTGCAGAAGCTCCATCATCTAATGAAATATTTGATTTCGCTCATACTTCCATATAAATGTATTGTTGCTTCACATCATGAATTTGCTTTGGGATATGAGATATGTTGTATCATGTACGAATACAAGTCCTTTATAGTAAAACATTATAGGATATGCTATGATGTATGACAAATCTTGAAGTTCCTATAACATTTAGTTTGTTTCTTTTAGTTTTGTGAACTTTCGTTTATATTTGTTTATGTGTTCTCCATTTGTACCTAGCATTTTAATCAAGAGAAACAAAATTACGTTGTAGCTGGCCCTAGAAAACGAATACGGATTCGAAGAAAAAGAATACATCAAAGTATAATTCGGTTTTTTGACCATTGAGTTACGGTTATAAGAGCCAAAATCAACTCAAAATTAATATAAGTAATTCTTGTTTGGTTATCCAAAAAACAAAAAAAATTCAAATAGCTAAATTCATATTATTTGATTGAACAATTATATTCATCCAAATAATGAATAAAAATACCTATAAGCAACAAAGTAATTAAGTCCTACCCAAATAAGCTGATAACATATTTATTCCATTAAGGCTATGCACAATTGTGATCCAGGGCGACCTGGTTTTGCATGTCACATCAGCTTTTTTTCTCCGGCGGCTTTGAGACGACCAAGTTGTCTCAGTGACGACCGAGTTATTATTATTTATTTTTTTATTTGTTTTTAAATTATATTTTTTTACTTATAAATACCCCTTCATTAACTCATCTTTACACACCAACTGACCAACTTATTCACCCATCTTTAAACACAAGATCTAAAAAATGTCTCAACCAAACACTCCCGTCACGTCTGAAGAAACAGTTAATACTCAGCTGTCAGAAATCTTTCCGTCATTTCTTACTGAGGAACCGGTTGAGAATCCGTTTTTGCTTACTGAGGAAGAGCAACGACTACTTCTTCGGGAGCTTTGAGAGAAATGGAAGAAGAAGAAACACGAGAGGAAGCAGCACGTAGAGCACGGGAAGCAAGGGAAGAAGAAGAAGCACAGGAAAACTGGTTTGACAAAGCGTACCGAGAGTGGGAAGAGTATGTCCCTGCGGACTATTCGGCTTACGACCATGGTTATTATACAGATTAATCTGCATTTTCATTTTCGTATCGTACTTTGTATTTGTATTTTCATTTTTGTATCGTAATTTTAATTGGATTTTCATTTCAATGTTTAAAATATTTTTTTTTTCGTTTTTTTTTTTTTTACTTTGCAATACAAAATAGTAACAAAAATTAAAAATAAACACACAAAACTTGTGCCACATTCGGTCGAATAAACGACCATCTTCTCCCTTGTGTCATCTGCCGATCGAGCTCGACCAACCACCCACAATAGAGCGACTGAACGACGACTGGCGATGACCAAGTGATCGACCGATCCATTGTGCAAAACCTAAGTAAAAGAGCGAGACATAAAAGATTTCTTTTGACTAAAATATTTTAGAACGTTGTTGTATATCAAAGTGGATATAGGCATATAGCATGACGTATGTGCATGTCATACATAGTTAATTTGGTGTTATAATTTAGAGGAGTGGGTGTAACACTCATATCTCTTCATCACTGTCACGTTACTGCCACGTCAACATAATAAACCTCCATAACTAATTATAACAAACCCCCTTCCTCATAACAAACCTCAACCTCTTCATTTAGGGGCCACCACTGCCACTTTATTTTTTTTATTCAAATTTTCAAATAAACTAAATTCATTTCATTAAAAATAAAAATACAATACATAACACAATAATAATAAAAATAAACACGATACGAAAAAAAAACGACACGGGTAAATAGCGTTGAATGTTTGTAAATAGCGTTGAATTTTTTGCAATCAACGTTAATCCTCGTCCATTTTCCCGTGATTGAATTTTTGGTACGATGGTCATCGGTAGTCTGATCATTGAACATCTCCATAACGTCGTTCAAAAAAAATTCGGAACGGTTATTTTCCATATCTAGAGCTTGCGAAATTTCTATCTAAACTTGCACAAGCAACATTTCTTCAGACTTGTTCCACTTCGGATTTTGAGACATTGTGATTTTTTTGGAGCTACAGAGATAGAAAGTTTGAATTGATGCAGATGTGAAAAAATGGTGGTTATAATTTGTTATTTAAAGGGGTGGTATTTTTTTTTATTTTTATTTTATTTTTATTTTTTTTTACAATTCAAATTCAAAAATCAGATTCAAAATTCAAATTCAAATTCAAAATTCAAATTCGAATTCAACGGTATACTTTTGAGCGGGGTTATTTAAATTCAAATTCAAAATCAGATTCAAATAGGAGCGGGACTATTTAAAATTCAAATTCAAATTTTAAATTCAAACGGTATAGTTTTGAGTGGGATCATATGTGCCTATATATACAACTCTACCAGTACAAGTTACACACACAACTCACACACACAAAAATGTCTCGCAAAGATTTTTCTCAGCAATTCCCAAGTTCACAACAGTTGCCGGAACTCCAACACAGTTTCCTGAAACTAGCTTTCCAACTTCAGAAAAATTTGAAGTTTCCTCAACACCACCTGAAAATGTCTTTCCGGTTTTCCAACCGGAAAACGTATTTTTAAACACTTCACCTGTGAACAATCCAATTGTTCCAACTCCACCTGTGAACAGTCCACAGGTGGATCTTGAAAACAACCTATTCGGGGTTAAGTGAGGCTTCCCTTCGTCAACTTGAACAGGACGAAGAAAACTATAGGGAGATTATGGAAGAGCAGGCACGCGAGGAAGCTGCTCGTCGTGAACAAGAAGCAAGGGAAGCTCAATATCTTCGAGATAACTACTTTGACATCATGGAGACTCGGCTCTTTAATGGCGAGTTTTATTCCTCTTCAAGTTCTGAGGGTTGGGACTCAGATGATTCGTTTTATTAAGTTTTAGTAGTTTTATTTTCATCAGTATGCGTTGTAGTTTTTAATATTTAAGCGTATTATGTATTTCCTGTTTTCAGTTAAATGTTCAATGTAATTTGTGTTTTTCATCAGTATGCGTTTATGTTTGCATTCTTTTTTCCTCAAAAATCATTCAATCTTTATAAAAAACACTTCACCTTCAAAAATATTCATACTCTCCACAAATAAAAACTCCACAAATAAAAAGAAAAAAAAAAGGACAAGCGAAAGCTCGTCGTGCAGACGGCGAGCTAAGCGACGGCGAGGGATGGCGGTATTGTAGCGAGCCACGGCGAGCCTCCACCTCAGCTCACTGCGAGCTATGATACTCCCACACCTCTTGCTCTTAGTACAAATGTTTTTTTTTTTTTTTTTTAATCAGTGTCTCCACACTATTGATCGACTAATCCATGGTTTTAAACACATACACTTAAACCGGATAAATCATTATCTTTTTTAAAAGTTAGCATGATAAGTTATAACTTAAGAGTTGTTTGCATTTAGCATTAGTTGAAATAGAGTAATGATATATGGACCTAAACTTAGGCCTAAAAACAAGTGTCAGCATCCTGATGGCTGCAGACAGGGACCCACTTATATTACAACCATCAGGATGCTGACACTGGTTTTTAGGCCTACAATTAGGCCTAAGTTTAGGTCCATATATCATTTCTCGTTGAAATATAAACCCCTAACAGGCTCACACTTTAGTAAGAGCACTAGCAATGGTTAACGCCGGACCGACATTATTCCGGCGTTATTTGGGCAATGTTACGGGCCTAACGGGCGTTAACCGTGTATAAAGAAAAAAAAATCAAATTGCCCCCCTACACAATTTTAAATAAATTTTCACTTATACCTCTATTAATACAAATAAGCCGTAAAAACGTTTATTTATATTTTACGATCTTCTAATGTTTTGTCGATAACAAACGTAAAATCATATTAACGAAACAAATAAAATACGTAAATGGTTTGAACTAATAGTTTCTAACATTTTCACATAAAACACTAAAACAAGTATAAGTGATTTTATGATTTAAGTAATACATATGTACAACAACTAGTGTTTACATATTTGGATAAAATATACACATAACTAGTATGTAGTATATTGGGTAATATAAATGGGTAGAAACTTAAGTATCACAACCCATTGGGCAAATACATTGAATGTAGTTGGGTACAACCCAAAGCCCATAACCCATGGATCTTGACCCATAACCCATTGCATGACGTCATGCTTATATCATACATGGATGATCCGTGCCAAACAGTCAAGTCAAACAGACTTAAAACAGCTCAGACACAAATACAATGAAGATCAGAGAATACAGGGGATTCCCGGGTCGTTAAGTCCCAAGGAGACTCAATGGTGTGTTTAAAACAAACTCAGAGGATAGAATGATCACTAAGGATAGTGATCTGTAAAGGATATGATTAGAAATTACACTACTGATTGATAACCCAACATGGGTTGATGTAAGTTACATAAACGGGTTACCCAACACTATGAATTCAAAGATGGGTAAATATAATGGGTTATATGATGTATGATCAATACACATATAAAATAGGTTTATACATTTGTGATCAACAACATGTATACATAATGAATTTAGTATTTTAGTGAATATGAACAAAATCACAAAATACACTTTTACAATCTTTGATAATCAAGTTTGGTAAATGCATAAAATAAACAAAGCAATTATACTAAAATGCAAACAATAGCTGTTTTGTAATCTTCTAGCATTTTATATTTATTTGCAAAAATGCCGAATAAACATAATTATCTCCATATTCACTTTTAAATAAATTTTAACACATCCCCCCGTTAAACTAAAAAAAAAGAAATATGTGCCAATTGCGGGCAATCCGGGCATTGTAACGGGTTTATTGCGGCCTTATTACAGCCAGGCCGCAATTGGTAACGATCACGAGAATGATTTCACACT
>BPTQ01000009.1:119397552-119471234 GCA_019973895.1 Chrysanthemum seticuspe | reverse complement strand
TGGTCAAGGTTGAAGGTGACAGCTTCATTACCAACACGCAATGTGATTTCTTGCTCAAATACATCTATGAGAGCACGGCCCGTTCTCAGGAATCCTCGACCAACAATGAGAGGAACCCGATGATCGGCATCAAAATCAACAACCACGAAGTCAGCTGGGAAATGGAACTTTCCTACTTTCACAAACACGTCCTCAGCAATGCCAAGAGGACGGGATATGGATCGATCAGCAAGCTCGAGAGTCATGCATGTAGGAGTGAGTTCCGGAAGAGAAAGTTTCTTCCACACTGAATATGGCATAAGGTTTATGCTTGCACCAAGATCTGCTAGGGCAAAGCATTCAACCATCCCTGGGAATACACAAGGTAAGAGAAATTTCCCAGGATCTCCAAGCTTTTCTGGAAGCTTCTTCAGAATAACTGCTGAGCAGTTCTCGTTAAGAGGAGTCTTAGCCATTTCAAACAGCTTTTCCTTATTGCTTAACATGTGCTTGAGAGTTGATGCAAACTTGGGCATCAGCATGATAGCATCCGCAAAGCTTATGTCAAAATGTAACTCTTGGAAAATTTGGAAAAATTTATCCATTTGATGACTGGCTTTTTCACGGAGCTTTTGCTCATTCAAGCGCGATGGGTAAGGAATAGAAGATTTGGATTTCTGATTCTCAACAGGAGCTACAGGAGGTTCAAAAACAACTCCTTGATTTGACTTGGGTTTCTGGACCACTTGAGGATGGACTACCGAAGGTAGGACGTGTGCGGTACTTCGTGGGCTTGAATTATGCACTTTGTCCGTTGTATCCTTGGTAACTTGACTCATTGGCACTGGTGGAGGAGGCATTGGAGTCGTAGGTCCATTATGTTTTGGAGGTTCACTGTCCACTACCTTAGGAAGAGAAGAAGAAGAAGAGGTAGTAGGAACAGCAGGTCCAGGGTATGAAACTCCACTTCGGGTTGTGATCGCCTTGGCATCGCCCCTCGGGTTAGCGATCGTGTTGCTCGGTAAAGTACCTGAGCCCGAGGGTCGATCATTTAAAGACTTCTTTCAGATCAGCAATCTGACTGACCAACAACCTGTTCATTTCATCTTGGGATTTCATAAACTGCTTCAGTAACTCATCAGATGATGGTCCTGGAGGAGTAATGACGGGAGGAGCTGGAGGGACAATTTGAGGTCGTATGTTTTGATTATGACCAAAATTCCCTTGATTAGGATTCATATTCCCATGAAATTGATTCCCTCGATTGAAATTGTTTTGATGAGGGTTTCCTTGATGTTGGAAACCTTGATTGGGTCCAGGATAGAAATTACCTTGGTTTTGATAACCTTGGTTCATTCTTGGTTGGTTCTGATTCCGGTTTTGCATGTTATGACTCTGGTTGAAACCGGGTGGTGCCTGATTAGTGTTAGCACGGTAGTGTGGTTCAGCATGTGGTCGGTATTGATTATGGTTTACCGAAGCTACAGGGGCTTGGTAAAAGGAAGCATCGGTTGCTTGACAATCATAGTACGCGTGTGGACCACTACAAGTTTCACACACCTTGTTTACGGCTTTGACTGGCTCAGGCTTATGAATTTCGCTTTTGATTTCCTTAACATCCTTAATCATACAACGAATGGCATCCGTTAGAGCAGCTATCGGAGCTGCTAACTCAGAAGAGTTACTGGATGAAGGAGCAGGAGTGTTAGGAGTATTGACTTTGTTGCGAGAAATAGGAACTTTTGATTTTTGCTCGCAAATCTCAATCACATCTTTAGGTCTACGATTCAAGATATTGCCGCCTGCGGCTGCATTCAAGGAATCTTGATCATTACCGTTCAACCCATTGTAAAAGATATTGACTTGTTGAAGCTCTGTGAATTCATGATGGGGGCATTTCCTGAGGAGATCTTTGAATCTCTCCCATGCCTCTCCAAAGTTTTCATCGAAATTCTGACGAAATCCAGAAATTTCATTTTTAAGATTAGTCGTCTTTGATGGAGGAAAGAAGTAATTCACAAACTTTTGAACAAGATCCTCCCAAGTTTCGATAGATCGAGGGGGTTCTTTTTCCAGCCAAATCCGGGCTGTCCCCTCAAGAGAGAATGGAAAAAGCATCAACTTGATGACTTTTTGAGGAACATCCTTATAATTGATAGTTGAAGTCAATTTGTTAAACCAACGGATGTGTGCATACGGGTCTTCACGATCAAACCCGTGGAATTGATTTGTAGACACAAGTTGGATCAAATGTGTCTTCAATTCGAAGTGATCAGAATTGATTACGGGTAAAACGATGGCATCTCCATAACCCTCGGTGGGTGCTTGGAGCATTTCCGCCATAGTACGTTCGTCTGCCATTTCGACAGGAGGTGGTGGTGGTAGACGTTCCTCAGTCACGGCTGAAGGAGCTGAACGTCCTCTACGTCTTCGAGGAATCTTTCCAAGTTCAGAAAGTGGACTCGTAGAACTGGAAGAACGAGTGCGCATGCACTATGTATAAAAACCAATTTTCAAAACAAATGAGGCAAAACACAAGTGAACTTAACCAATAATCACAAATGAAATGGCTTCTTTGAAAAAGGTACACCAAATCACAAGTGACACAAAGGCAAGTTTTAAATCTGATGTTCGGGAACTTATTAATGGTCGCACCCCCAGTTAGGTAGTGCACTGCCTTGATTTGCGGTGGTTGATTTTTATGTATTCAATTAAGTACCACTGAAAAGACGTAGGTAAGATTTGTGCAGATGGGTTCAAAAACTTTTGGACAATATTTTTGTTATCGTCCCGTTTAACCAAATCGTATCTCTTCAAGAATCACCTTAAAAGAGAATACAAAATAGAAAACGTTTCGATTGTTTTGTTGTTTTATATTTTTTTGGTGTTTTAACACTTTAGGAAAAGTGTTAATGACTTTTTTGATTTTCTTATAACTTTACAAAAAACTTTTTACAAATGATGGGTATGTGCAACAATGGATCTGAAAATGGCTAAACACACGCTAAAGCCTCCCCGGCAGCGGCGCCAAAATTTTGATCCGTGCCAAACAGTCAAGTCAAACAGACTTAAAACAGCTCAGACACAAATACAATGAAGATCAGAGAATACAGGGGATTCCCGGGTCGTTAAGTCCCAAGGAGACTCAATGGTGTGTTTAAAACAAACTCAGAGGATAGAATGATCACTAAGGATAGTGATCTGTAAAGGATATGATTAGAAATTACACTACTGATTGATTTGGAATAGAATGGAGTACAGATTTGGAAAGCACAACAATCAGATGAGAAAAACGTAAACGTAAGTTTTAAAAACTACGTATACGCACAAAATAAAAAATGAGAACTAAGAAATAAAAGGCCTAAAAATATAAAAAGGACATTTTTGGAATCCTAAAAATAAAAGAAAATTATTAGAAAAAGAAAATTATTTTTAACACTATTTAATTAATTATTATTAATTAAAAACTATTTTAACTATTTAATAAATACTCTAAAATGAAAGAAAATAAGAAATGAGGCTAGAAAAATAAACTTATGACTCTGAAAAATCTAAAATACTATAAAACTAATTTTAAAACTAAAAATATATTTTTCACACTTTTATTCTAATTATTATTAATTAATAACTATTTAAAATACAATTAAATACTAGAAAATAGAAAATAAACTTGGAAAAATAAAATTTTAACTTTGAAAAATCTAAAATAAGATAAAACTAATTTTAAAACAGAAAATATATTTTTTAGACTTTTTAATTATTTATTACTAATTATTTATTATTTATTAACTATTTATAATTATAATAAATACTAAAAAGATAGATAAAAATCTGAAACTTTTTCTAAAAATCCTATAAGATGACAGAAACCTAAGAAAAGTAGAAAAACAAGATTTGCTTATTAATAAGTTGAAAAGAAAAATTAAAAAGCTAAAAAATCTTAAATAAACGCTATCACTATTTTTATATTGATGTTTTTGTGATTTTTATTTTTGAAAACTACTTATATACTAATAATATGAAACTTTAATAAAGACAAAAAATTTACAACTCACAAATAAGCTAATTTGATGGCTTATTAGCCCAACAGTGTTGAAAATAAGCTTATATTGAAGAAATAAGCTCAAACAAGCTCAATGCTAGAAACAGAAGCTATATTAAGATGACAATAAGCTAGAATAACTAACTTGAAACTAAAAGATACAAACAATCCAACTGAAAAGCTCCAATAAGCCAATAAGCAATTTGGCTATTTGGGTGAAAAACAGAAAATGGGACAATTTTTAAGCTACTAGCAGCCCTACCAAACAAGCTCAAAAGTGAAAAACAAGACTTGAAACTCAAAGAGGACCAGGTTGGCTTTCCAAAGAACTAGAGAACAAGAGATTTGAAGCACTAATAAGCTCTATAAGAGCTTATCAATTTGGAACCAATTCTGTGCACAGAGCAGTTTTCAAAACAGGCACCCCACAAAAAGCAGTTGAATAAGCAATCAAAAGACTGAAAAATAGAGAACTATCATTTTTGTATTTTTCTTTAGCAACTAGACTATAAATCCCCAAGAGCTTTTAAACTGAAACTCACTAATAAGCCCACAGTGAAATTCCAAGTTTTATTCAAAAACTACCCATAGAGATTTTGACTTTTTAACAGAAACTAAAAAGTTGACTAAGATGGATTTTGATTTGATCTAAAGTGCTGATGATGTTATATTAGAGTGTAATGAAACTAACTTGAGCAATATTAACCACTTTTGAACACAAATCAATGATCCTACTTTTGAAAAATCCAACAGTGGACTCACAGTTGATGATCAAATGATTTTTGACTTTTGCTTAACAAGGACTGTGTTTTCTAGTTGCAGTGAACTTCTAAGACCTAATGTGACACAGAGTAACCAAGGACAAAGGACTTAACAACCTTTAGCACAGTTAACTACACAAAACCAAACACAACTTAATGTTGACTGTTTTGATGTTTTTCAAACTAAAACACAATTGTAAACCATCAACTTGCTTACAGACCTTATATAATCTATTGATATGACTAATGAAGCCTAAAACAACCACCCTTACAACATAAAACTTAAAAATGACCAAAATACAATTTTAACTGTCAAAGTGGAATTTTCTTAAAACACAAATTTTAAAGAACAAGCTACTAGTTTTAAAGTTTAAACACACTATACTATAGCTAATTAACACAAAGATACAGAAATTAAAGCTAATTATCAATTACAACAGTGAAATGCCAAATTTATCAAAAAGCTTACAAATGCTTCTAATGTTTAAAACTTAGAACCAGGACCTGAAACCAATTCCTATATGCTCTCCACAGAGCTCTAAACCAAGGCCATCCAATATACACCTTGCTCCAGCTGTGAACACTTCCTTAGAACCTTTTTTTATTTTTGAACTATTTAATTGCTATTTTTGGTGATTTTTTCTGTTTTGATTCTAAACTGATTTTTAGTGTATCTAATAGCTTATAAAAGCTATATGGGAGCTTACATGAGTTATTCTAGTCCATACAAACAACAAACAACATCATTTGAAACATTTGAGATTTCTTAAAGAAAAATTGCATAAACTGGTTTAAACTTTAAAACATGGAATTCATACTTGAGAAAGGTTTATAATACAATAATAACTTGAGATACAAAGCTTGTAAACTAAAAAGTACACTAAAATTTAAGTTAAGCTAAAAACGACATGAAAATTAAAAGACTACACTAGATACATTGATTCATTGCATCTCACTTCATCTTTATAGGCTTTTCAGACTCCCCACGTGCTTCTGATACTTTCCCACCACATTTGAGCCATTGGATTGGCTAGAATCATCAGAACCATCCACCTAGCATTTTGGCGCCAAAAATTCTTCAAGCAGGTTTTATCATTAATTGAGTTTGGTTGTGTTAATTAAAGCTTTTGGAGTGTATAGGAGTTGGAGGGGACATGGTATGGGAGTGGGTTGAAAATTGGTGAAAACCAGTCATGGTTTTGAAGTTTCAGGCTTGGGAGAGACAGAGCTACAGTAGCATCTGGTATTAGGCGCGTTTCTTGGGTTTGACTTTCTTTGACCACAGTTTTAATAACAAAGGGGGGGTCAAATTGAGGTAGTAACTGGGGTCAAAAGGAGATTTGGACTGGAGGGTCAAGGGTCAAGAGCAGTTGGGCTTGTGTATTTGGATTGGATTTTGGGCCTAGCATTTAAATAGGATCCGTTTGGTTTTAGTGGTAAACAAGGACCAAAAGTGAAATTTTGCCAAACTCCAAGGACTGAAAGTGAACATTTCCAAACTTCTCACAAGGACCAATTTTGACAAACATTGATAAAACAAGGGCCCTTTTTGCATAAAATCCATTTTCAAAGGTCCAAGGACTATTTTTGTAAATTTCCAAAGTTTGAGGACCTTTCTTGCCAATTGACCAAAGAATCATTCAAGGATCATTTTAAACAACTTAGAATACTTCAGGGACCTTGAATGATAAATTTCCACATTTTTGAATTCCAGGGACTAGATTTGACAACTTTTAAAACTTGGGGGACTAAAACTGCCAATTTTGCAAACTTGAATCATTTTTCATCTGATTTTGATATTTTTGCAATTAAAACGCATAAAACACTGATTTGTGATAATTTGATCATTTTGATGTGTTTTTGAGTGTTTTCAGATGATTTTGCAGTTTAGATTACACAAAAATGATGAGTATTTGGACACTCATCAATGGATAATATCCATAACCCATGGATCAACCCATACCCAAGTGACTAAGTGCATTGCACTCAAAGATACATTGTATCTAGCCAAAGATCCATGGTTCAACCCATGACCCATAACCAAAAGACCCATGGGCAAAGAGGAGCGTTCCACGGATCCCTAGCTTTGTGCTAGCCGGATCCCTTGTGGTAGGGATCCGTGGGATCCAGGGAACAGTAGGATTTTTCCTCTATAAATAGTGAGTCATTTCTTCATTATTTCTCATCCCTTTCCAACACACTTTCTCCCCTGAGTTAAATCTCACTAACCTTAGATCCAAGAGATCTATGTTGTAGTTTTGTTTTTGTGTGATCTTCTAGGTTCCTCTTAAAGGCAAGATCACCACCTTTGAAGTCGAGCAAGCTCAAGTCCATGAGTTGCCATGCTTCCTCATCATCAAGGCTACTGAAATCTTCTTGTTGATGATTCTTTTTCTTGAAAGAAGTGTAGTATTGAAGACATTAGTGAAAGATGTCTCAAGTGCCAAGACGAAGATATTAGTGAAGGGTATCTATCGTCTATAGGATAAGCACTTGTGGTAGGTGCTTAGAAGTCAAGACAAAGAAGCATTAGTGAAAGGTGCTTAGAAGTCAAGACAAAGAAGCATTAGTGAAATGTGCTTAGAAGTGAAGACACAAGACATTAGTGAAATGTGTCTTGTAGATCTAGTCAAAGACATTAGTGAAAGGTGTCTTGTAGATCTAGTCAAAGGCATTAGTGAAAGGTGCCTTAGATGTACATTCGATATGGTGTGTTTCGATGTACTAGATAAACTAGCATTAGATCCAAGGATATTGATGTCCTTGATGATGTTGTAAAGGAGTAGATCTCCTTTGGGATTAGTCGTTGGTGTAGTGTGGTAGTAGTTCCTCCATTGCAATGGAACTAGGTGCTTAGCCTAGTACCTAATAAAGGGTAGGCGACGTTGTGAAGGTGTAGTTCACCTTGGAGTGAAAGAACTAGGTACTTAGCCTAGTACCTTATAAAGGGTAGGCGACGTTGTGTAGGTTTGGTTCACCTTGGAGTGAAAGAACCCGGTGGTTAGCCTAGCACCGGAAAAAGGGTAGGCGACGTTGTGAAGGCTTCTCCGCCATAAGGAGATTGGTGTAGTGTTTACGAACTCTCGAGTAGGTGACTCGGGGAGTGGAGTAGGGCAAGGAAGGTGTCCTTGTAGCCGAACCACTATAAATACTTGCGTTGTGGTTTTGTGCTTCTTACTCTTATCTTTTCATTACATATCTTTATATGCTTGTTTATCAACATCCAACACACACAACCAAATAGATTGACATAAGTCGATCTAAATAGTTTAAAAGGAAGTTTTAATTGGTAAAACTATTCAACCCCCCCTTCTAGTTTTCCACAACCTCCTCAACCTATTCAAATTCAAATTTAAATTATACTGGTTAATTCTGAGCGGGATAAATTCAAATTCAAATTTGAAATTTAAAAATCAAAATATGAGCGGGATTTATTCAAATTCAAAATCAACTCTGCCTATATATACAATTCTACCAGAGTTGTTTAGAACACACAACTTACACACACAAGTTACACACACAAAAAAATGTCTCGCAAAGATTTTTCTCAGCAATTCCCAAGTCTACAACAGTTGCCGGAAACTAGCTTTCCAACTCCAACTCAGTTGCCGGAAACCAGCTTTCCAACTCCAGAAGAATTTGAAGTTTACTCAACACCACCTGAAGACGTCTTTCCAGTTTTCCAACCGGAAAATGTGTTTTTAAACTCTCCACCTATTAACAATCTAATTGTTAACACTCCAACTGTGAACAATCAAATTGTTAACACTCTAGCTATTAACAATCAAGCTGCTAACAGTCCATAAGTGGATCTTGAAAACAATCCATTTGGGTTAAGTGAGAGGCTTCCCTTCGTCAACTTGAACAAGACGAAGAAAACTATAAAGAGATTATGGAAGAGCAGGCACGCGAGGAAGCTGCTCGTCGTGAACAAGAAGCAAGGGAAGCTCAATATCTTCGAGATAACTACTTTGACATCATGGGTACAAAGCTCTTTAATGGCGAGTTTTATTCCTCTTCAAGTGACGAGGGTTGGGACTCTAGTGAATCGTTTATTAAGTTTTAGTAGTTTTATTTTTACTCAATCTCGTTGTAGTTTTAATGTTTAATGTAATTCGTGTTTAATGTTTAATGTACTTTGTGTTTTAATGTTTAATGTGATATGTTTTTTTAATAAATGAAGTATTTGTTTTAGTTTAGGGGTTGAATTTGAAAATATCAAATGTTAAATCTTAACTTGGGATGTTATGATTGTGGGTGTTTGTTGGGTGAGTTAAGGTGAAATGTTAAAGCTGATGTGGCGCTGACGTGGCACGGTGTTAAAGTTTAACTTGCGTTATGAATGCAAGTGCTCTAATGGAAGTCATAAGCCGTATGTCATTAGGCCATCCCAAGTGATTCATATATCTTATAACTATATAAAAAGGAAAAAAAGGTCATTGTTAAATTGTTGAAAATTGTCAATGTTGAAATTCTATGCATTTGAAAAGTATATTGGGCCAATTTATCAAAAAAAAAAAAAAAGAGTATATTGGGCCAAAGTAATTCAGGAAAGTATTGAGCAAATATTGAAATTCTTGAACTATTTATTGCTGGAAGAGCTACACTCTTTAGTTCTTAATGTATATATTAAAACTTTGAAATCATATACACGATGCCTATATAAAAAACACACCCACTACCTTTTTTTCTCTCATATTTTTCTCTTCCCTCTAACCTAAACACACACAACCTACATGGGTTTTATTTTGTGACAATTGAGTTCATTGCTAACTTGTTATAGAGTCCATCACAATTTAGATTATGGTGCTTTTTCGTGGCATTTTTGGCTGTCACTAATATGTAACAAAATATAGTTTTTTTAGACACATTGGTACTTGTTGAAAATTAATGAAATTTGTGTACCGGTATAGACTACCGAACCGGAACTGAGCTGAAGAACTTAGTACGGTTCTCAGTTCCTCTAATTCCGGTTCCAGTACCATGGACACCCCTACCATAGGATCACAATAAAAAAGCCCATTATAACGAATGCATGAAAGACATTCTAAATATGGCTTAATCAAATAAAATACAACTCACACTAGAACAAAAAACAAACTAGAATATTCCATAATGAAAATTTTAGTTAGAATTGGAACGAGAGCTTCAGATGAAGGAATATAGGCTAAAAAGTTGCGCAAACCCGGTAAAAGTTGTTTCCCTCAATATTATGACCTTCATATGTGAATTTTACATAGATTTTAAGAGTTAAAATCTTTTGAAGATTAGATTTATTCTTGCTGGTGATGTGTGCTTTCCTGGTTTTATGAAAAAATCAGCTAAATCTTGAATTTGCTTCCTTAAAAAAAGCTCGGAAAAATGTGTTTATTAACCGTCCTGACTCGACCCATTTCACCTCATACAAAAAAAATGACTCATGTAGATTCAATTCCACTTCCAAAAGTTATGTGAAATACAAAGATACAATCCGAACCACTTAGTGGTTACCTAATGGTAAAAAAATTGTGACTATCGTTACTAAAATGCGAAAAAAGTAACATTCAATTTTTGCTTTGTGCCAACAACCCAGAATCGGATATGACAATGCCAACCTTCCAAAAATGATTGATTTATCTCAGTTGTGTATGTGTAGCGGTGGCTCATAACTCGTGTATTAGGCTATATTTGGCGCGGAGCTTTTTGGAACGATAAGCGGCGAGCAATAAGCTTTTTGATTTTTAGTGTTCGTTTGGCAAAAGAGCGGTGAGCTTCGCTATTTTTTAAGAAAGCTCATTTTTTCAAAGTTTCTTTAAGAAGCAGTGAGCGGTGAGCTATGACTACTGCTCACAGCTAATGCTCATAGCTCACAGTTACAACTACAACTCACAGCTACTTTTAACAAACGAACCCTTAGTCAGAGAAGGTCAGAAAACATGATTACCAAAGTAACAATGTGTCAATCACAAAGTATAAAATTTGCGGAACTGCAAATAGTGGAAAGATAGTAGACCAATATTGTAATATCAAGAAAAGAAATGACACCAAAGTAAATAGTGGAGTCCTACTTTTCTTGGTTCCTAAAACCCTAAAAAAAACCACCCTCTTTCAGATCTCTTGACTATCTCCTCTTTGCTCAGGTACAATATTTGCAAATCAAAAGCAGATTCTAATATTACCCTTTATTTTTATAACTAAATAATATTTATAACTCTTATCTACTATTTGACAGGTTATTATTGGATTTAAATTGAATTTATAGAAAATGGCTGCTAACCAAGACATGCCGACCGTAGTTGACAAGGACCAGGTAACCTCGTATGTTTGATTTACTAATTTATGTAGTTTCTATGTTAATCAGTTTTGTAGATTTAGGGGTATGGTCATTTCCAAGAATTAAAGGTATTTAGTTCATGTATTGTACAGAAATGGACTTTAGTTTATAATTACCTGACAAGGAGGAAGAATGACCTTTAGTTTTTTTGAATGGGTCGTTGAAAAACTTGTAATTGTAATAATGGATCTTGAAAGGGTATAATTTCTGAACTAATTAGAGGTGAAAGTATATTGCTATCATTTGATTCTTATCCTAGTCTAGATCAGTGGCGGACCCAGGATTTTAAAGGGCGGGGGGCAACAAAATTTTTTTTTGATAAAATTTGTGATGAACTTTAATAAAAAGGTCAAAAGAAAATTTTTACACTAAAAACTGATATTTTTTTAAGATTAAGATAGAGATATAAGGTTTTTACATTGTTTGATCTTAAGGTGGGGGGCAATTTGATTTTGTAATTGGGTGCACTTTAATAAAATGGTCCTAAAAAAAAATTTTTACACTAAAAATTGATACTTTTTGGCGAACCATGGAGGGCACCGCCCCCCCCTAACCTTCATGTAGTTCCGCCCCTGGTCTAGATGGCTACACATTGCTTTAGACTAAGGTTAAGTTCGATGTCAAGTAGTGTTGGTCATAGTTTGAAGAATGATGATATTGATCTGTTTTTCTTATTTGTGATAATGAGGGAATACAGGGGTGCGTTTAGTTTGGGGAAAACACCCTTGTTTTCTATAAAATGTTTTGTAGAAAACAAGGAAAACAGAGATCACGTTCAAATAAGCGTTTTCCAACAAAATGTTTTGCAAAACACAAAATCCCCTATTTCCTAACTTAACAAGAAAAATTACAAAACAAATTTTAGTTGTTTTCCTTGTTTTCCTTTGTAACCCACAACCCTCCCTCCCCTTTTTTAAAATAGAAAATACAAACATCAACTAAGCGCGTTTTCTATATTTTCAAGTGTTTTGTGGAGATAAATTTTCCTTCCAAATTTTTACAAAACTAGAGATAAAAAACAAGAGAATTTTTTCTCCAACTAAACGCACCCTTAATATTTTGTTGGGTTCGCTTGAAATCTAGGTGATGTTTTATCTTTTAAAGTTTTATTCTCGTTGTTGATTTTAGGGTAAATGTCATAGGATAGCAATATAGTTTGCCATCTTTTCGATTTTGATAATTATTCATTTTTGTGAGCTTTTTTTAGTAATTCTATGTTTTGGTATGACCATTTTTTGAATTAAAGGATGTTTTTTCTTATCGGTACAAAAACTTTGGTCTATAATTACCGGATAGGGAAAATTTCCTTAATTTCTAATATGGGTCGTTCTAAAACTTTGAAGTGTTTGAATGGATCTTGGAAAGGTAAAATCATCTGAACGGATCAAAAGCGAAAGTATATTGCTTTTATGAGATTTTTGTCCTAGTTTCTATATGGATACACATCGCTTTAAACGATGTTTAGTTTGTAAAGAAGTAGTGCTAGCTATCGCTAGAGTATATAATAGCAAGTTTTATACTGTTTGTAGATTTTAGGGAAATGTCATAGGACAGCAATATATTTTGTTATCTTTTCGGTCTCGATAATTTTGCATTGGTTGGTCATTTTCAAGAGTTATGGGTATTTTATCTAGAATTTGTACAAAAAATGAACTTTAGTTTATAATTACCAAAATAGGATGAATGATCTTTATTTGTTTACAATGGGTTGCTTAAAACTTATAATTGCAATAGTGAATTTTTGAAAGGTATATTTTTCAAATTGGAAAAGAGGCGAAAGTATATTGCTACTCATTGATGTTTACCTAGAGTGTATATGGCTACACATTGCTTTAAACTAAGGTTAAGTTTGATGAGAAGTAGTGTTAGCTATTGTTTGAAAAGTGATGATATTGATTTGTTTATGTAATTTGTGATAATAGGGATTAGTTAATGTTGTTATTGGATCTTAATGAAATTGAGTTGTTTTTGTCTTAATAAGTTATATACTTATATACTCTTTATATTCAAGTGTAATTCTTATAGGGTAGCAATATACTTTGCTATCTTTTCGGTTTCGATAGCTATGCTTTTTCGTTGTTCGCCTTTGTAATAATTTGTTTTGGTTTGACCATTTTAAGAATTACATGTGTTTTTTGCAGTAAGGTTTTGATAGCTGTGCTTTTTTGTGGGCCGTTTTTGTAATTATTTGATTTGGTTTGTCCATAGTGTTTTTTGTTCTGTAAAGTAAAAAAGGAAACTTTTGTTTATAGTTACCAGGCAGGGGAAAAAAACCCTTAATTTTTAGTATCGGTAGTTCAAAAACTTGTAATTGTAATAATGGATCTTGAAAGAGTATAGTTACTGGAAGTCTGGAACGGATTAGAGGCGAAAGTATATTGCTATTATGTGATTTTTGCCTTTGGATACACATTGCTTTAAGCTAGGTTAAGTTAGATAAATAGTAGTATTTCTGTAGTCTATTGAGTGATGGTATTGTTTGGTATCGCCTTGTTTTTGCTCTCTTTGAAAACGAGGGTATAATTAATCTCATGATGGAGCTATAATGCAATTATTTTGTTGTGTTTTTGGTGTTTTGTAGATTTTTGGAATGGCAGAAAAGGAGATGGAATACAGGGTTGAAATGTTTAACAAGTAAGGTCCTTTATTTATTGTATAGTTTGTTTGTAAAAAATATGCCTAGTAAGTTTTATATGAATTTGTGTGTGTATATGTTTAGTTTCATTATCTAGCATATATGTAAGGATGATATTGATGGATTTTGGGATACTCTGTAATGTTGTTCTTTCATTAGCTAGTGATCTCCATTCTTGAACTTAGAGAGTATGGGGTCGTGAGAATTGTATTGGAAAGCTATCGTTAGATTGGTAGATAGATATACAAAGTGGTTAATGGGCACATGCTTTTATTTGGAAACATCTGACTATCTGAGTATAACATGCTTGCCTGTAAAGCTCGCTGTGTCTTTTGTGCAATTAAAGTTCATTGTCCATGGCAATTTGATCATGTAGACAGTTTCTATTGAGATTGATTTCATATAACGAATTTGAGACTCTAAAAGAGGAACGCATTGGTAACGAAACTTTTTTCAAGCCAGTTAAGGACCGTCTGTGAAGAATAGAATTTATCATTTCTGCATTTGTAAAACATGGATATACTTGTGAAATTTTTGGAGTTCTTCTTTGATTAAATAGTAAAGCGTCAAGCGATAGCATATACAAGTCCATATGCTACCGTGATTGTTGTGGATTATTATTTTTGTGGATTTCAACTTTTTTGCGTATTAACAACCCTTTATATTTATGCTACTCACCATTTAACAAATTGTATACTTTGATGCAGGTTAACCCATACATGTTTTGCCAAGTGTGTTGAGAAAAAGTATGTCTCTTTACACTCATTTCGTACCCGTTAAGATTCTCAAGATTTTAGTTCATGCAGTCGTTCAATAAGATTCATGTCTGCGTTTTCAGAAAGTAATATTGAATAGCTTAATTGTTTCAGGTACAAAGAATCTGAGTTAAACATGGGTGAAAACAGCTGCATTGATCGCTGTGTTGCAAAGTATTGGCAGGTACATCTTTGATGTTCAGTCTATGCATTAAAGCTTTTTGGACCTTTGATGTTAAATCATAATAATATGAGTAGCTTTGGACTTTGATGTTAAATCATAATAATATGAGTAGCATAATGTTAGAGAAACTTGTCCTGCTTCAAGGAATAGGATAGTCTTCATCTTTGTCAATTGCATAGGCGAACGTTCATTTCATTTAGGCTGGGTCTTTCATCTAGTATATATTATTTTGTTAGATGATCATCTTTGCTTTTTTCTTCATGTTTTCTTTAGTCATCCAAATTTGTTACTGTGTGAATGCAAAGCGTGTTGAGTAGATGTTGAACTGTT
Organism: Chrysanthemum seticuspe; assembly: GCA_019973895.1. NCBI lineage: Eukaryota > Viridiplantae > Streptophyta > Magnoliopsida > Asterales > Asteraceae > Chrysanthemum > Chrysanthemum seticuspe. The sequence goes on along the minus strand of BPTQ01000009.1, from coordinate 119,456,235 downwards.
GAGGTCTGCTTTCTTATGTTTTTGCTTCGGTCAATAGTGAAGTATGGGGAGGTTAGGATAATCTTATCATTTTATCGAAATTAGATGAACTTAAATGTATCTGAATATTTTAGTTTTTTGTTTCTTTTACAAGAATCTTGATTAATTTGAGAAAAGAAACATAATAAAAACTCTTGATTAATTAGCCCTGTAAATTTAAGTACTCTTCATTTGATAGCTTTAAGGATATCTTACAGCTGTTGTCACATGTATTTACCTTGAAATAAATTACTTGATGTTGCTGATGAGTTGTATCTGCAAGCTTCATAAGAGGTGACTATTGATAATTGTAACTTCTAGAGGTGGCAAGATGGGGCCGGTTTGGTAATTAGTTAAAATGGGTCATTCCAGTAAGGGCCAAAATGGTGTGGGCTGGGTTTGCGAAACGGGTGGGGATATATTCATTAAATAGCCTTTAGGAGACTTCCGCTGTATGACACATTTGGATAGTTAATTATGGCCCATTTGAAATACATCACAGCCAAAATCGACGCATATGGTCAGTTGATGGATGCGTAACATGCTCTTCTTTTTGCTTTCAGGTCACAAATCTCGTAGGCCAGCTACTTGGTTCTGGCAGGCCACCAATGTGAATTGTTCGCTTCATTATTCAATAACATCTAGGATCTTGAGATCTATAGTTTAAGGAACAAGTGTTTGTTTCTCAGGCCGTGGGTGGTTAACGACCACATTTTACTACAATTTTTGCAGATTCCTGTTTTAATGACAAATCATATAGATTATTATGTTGCATCAACTATTGAAACAAATTTTTGAGTAGTTCCAGAATATTTATTGGAATGATTTGCGCGACAATTAGAATTAGAGTTTCTTATATCTCGAGATCGTGATTTGCTGATCGTGTTTGCTTAGCGACAGTTTTGTTTAATATGGAAATCTTAATTCACTTGTAGAAAAGCGAACTTTGTGGTGAAAATCAACTCCTATAAAACAATTCACTTTTCACATTGTCAACCTAAATAACCGCTGCTTGAAGTATAATTGCAATGTACCGATCACGCGATAGGGTATGTGCTTCAGTCACACTTTCAGTGCTTCTTGTGCCTCATTATTCATCTACTAACAAAAGCAATGTCTTGCATATATTGTTGGTGACAATATCTTAACTCGCGCAACACAAATAATTGAGTTTTATTCCCATGACAATGCTGTTTTCTGATACGCGCCAATTTGGCCAAAAGTTAGTTATAACTTTTGGCGGGAAAATCTGTTCACTCCTTCCTCCCATTTCTCCTTTCTCCCTTTGTATAAATACTCCTTTACATTCCTTGTTGTAATTCATTCACGAAAAGACTTGTAATATTTATCTCTCTTAATTCCATTACAAACTAAGATACGGTTTCATTTCTTCTTATGTGATCCCCTGTTTGTTTTCATCAACAACTACATTTCATAACTGATTTCTGGTTGTTACAATCTGGTACATATCAAGTGGTATTCGGAGCCCTTTCTTGCCACCAGATAATATTCAAGATTGTTAAACCGACATTCTTGATTTCCGGTTATCTTCTCCGGCGTAATTCCGGCAAGAAACAAGATTTTCCGGCAAGGAAATTAGTCACCACTAATTTCACCTATTCTATTACATTAGATTAGTGCCAAACATTTGTACGGTCACAAGGCTAGCCCATTAGTGGTTAAATTCTCTAGCCTTGAACAAGCTGATCAGAAGCATTTGGTTTGGGTAATCAAGAATAGGACCAGTAGTTGTTATTCCATTGTAGATGAGCAATAACATTACTGGTGAGATGGTGAACACAAGAACCACAGTTAGTAATCAAGATTCTTCAATGGAATCACTCCAACAAACTGTTAGTGATTTGCAAAGAACTATGGCCGATTTGATGGCTGAAATGCAAAGAATGAGGAATGGTAAGGGTACCAGTTCTGGGAATCATGGTAACAATGGTAGAAATGGTGGACAGATGACTACACAATATGGTAGGTTGTCTAAATTTGAGTTTCCAAGATTCAATGGGGATGATGTAAAGGGTTGGATATTTCGGTGTAGGCAGTTCTTTTGTCTTGATAATGTAGATGATGAATTGAAAGTGGGAATTGCTGCAATGCATGTGTATGACAAAGCCTTGGTGTGGCATCAGCAGTTCATTAAGCGATTTGGTGAAAACAGTTCTTGGGAGGTGTATGAGAAACAAGCCTTGCAAAGATTTGGTTCATGCTTTGAAGATCCAATGATGGATTTGAAGAATTTGAAACAAACTGGTAGTGTGCAACAATATCAAGATTTGTTTGAAGATTTGGTGAATAAGGTGGAGTTGAGTGAAGAATATGCCATCAGTTTGTTCATTGGAGGTCTGAAGGATGAAATTGGGATGCCCATTAGAATGTTTAAGTTGTCAACATTGATGGATGTGTATAGTCAGGCCAAGAAACAAGAAGCCACCAATGCTGCATTAAAGCCAAGGTATAATTTCCAATCTCCTATGAGATCTGTTACTACCGGTTATGTCAATAAGGATAAGGGTATTCTACCAAGACCAGTTAATAGACCTATGGCTTTGCATGCACCCACAAGAACACCATATGGTGAGAATAGACCCTTTAAGAGATTGACTCAAAAAGAATTGGAGGATAAGAGGGCTAAGAATCTTTGTTTTTACTGTGACCAAAAATATGTGCCTGGACACAAATGTAGTGGTCAATTGCATTCATTAGAAGTGGTGTTGGATGAGGAAATTGAGTCTGTGGGAGAAGAATTGGCTAATGATGAAATGGGTCATTTGGGGAATTATGATCAGACTTTTGAAATTGATCATAATAATGAAATGGTGGCTCAAATCTCATTGAATGCACTCACTGGTGTATACAATTATCAAACAATGAGGGTTAAGGGTATGGTAGGCAAACAAGGGGTGCATGTGCTTGTGGATTGTAGAAGTACACATAATTTCATTGATTTGCAGACTGTAAAAAAATTGGGTTGTAAGACTAAAACTATGCGCCCTTTGCAAGTGTCTGTGGCTAATGGTCAAGCTATGACCAGTACCTTGATGTGTTGTGGTTTATCCCTGACCATGGGAGAAGACACTTACATGATTGATGCTATGGTACTACCTTTAGGAGGTTGTGAAGTAGTGTTGGGAATACATTGGTTGTCTACTTTGGGAGAAATTATGTGCAATTTTGAGAAATTAATCATGAGGTTCTATGTGGGCAATAAGAAAGTACTGCTAAGAGGTTCTCAACAAGCTACACTTCAATGTATGCAACCTAGAGAACAGAACAGTGCTATGTTGAATTCTATGACATTGTGTGTATGTCCTGTGTCATTCTGTAGTATGGTAGGGACAAGTATGATTGAGTCACAGAAGATTGATGAAATTTTGGATGACTTTAAAGGTGTGTTTGAAGTTCCTACTGGTTTACCACCAAAAAGATCACATGATCATCACATTCCTCTTATGCCAAACACTCCTCCAGTTAACATCAGACCCTATAGGCATCCTCCTAGCCAAAAGGATGCCATTGAACAGATGGTACAAGAGTTATTGGATGCTGGTGTCATCAGATCTAGTCAAAGTTCTTTCTCCTCTCCTATAGTCATGGTTAAAAAGAAGGATGGCAGTTGGAGAATGTGTGTTGACTATAGACAATTGAATAAGAATACTGTCAAAGACAAATTTCCCATACCTATGATAGAAGAATTGATAGATGAATTACATGGGTCAGTGGTGTTTTCAAATCTTGATTTAAGGTCTGGGTATCACCAAATCAGAATGAAGGAGGAAGACATTCATAAGACTGCATTCAGAACTCATGATGGCCACTATGAGTTTTTAGTGATGCCATTTGGACTCACAAATGCCCCTTCCACATTTCAATCACTAATGAATGAGATCTTTAAACCCTATTTGAGGAAGTTCACATTGGTTTTCTTTGATGACATTCTGGTTTATAGCAAGTCAATTGAAGAACACATTGTACACCTTAAAATGATTTTGCAGACTATGCAGGCTCACACCTTGTTTGCAAAAAGGAGCAAGTGCACTTTTGCAGTGTCTCAGGTGGAGTACTTGGGTCATATCATCACTGATAAACGGGTTGCAACAGATCCTTCTAAGATTGAGGCTATGAAAGATTGGCCTACACCCAAGAATGTGAAGCAACTAAGAGGCTTTTTGGGACTCACAGGCTATTATAGGAGGTTCATTAAGGGGTACGGAATCATCAGTAAGCCATTAACTACATTACTGAAGAAGAACTCTTTTGAGTGGTCTGACATAGCTCAAGAAGCTTTTGAGCAATTGAAGTTAGCCATGATACAAGCACCAGTGTTGGGGTTGCCAAACTTTGAGAAAGAATTCACTGTGGAAACTGATGCATGTGGAACTGGTATTGGGGCTGTGTTGTTGCAAGATGGTCATCCATTGGCATACCTGAGTAAGGCCTTATCTCTCAGACATCAAGCTTTTTCCACTTATGAAAAAGAATTTTTAGCTGTCATTTTGGCATTGGAGAAGTGGAAGGGTTACTTAATGGGTAGACATTTTAAGATCAAGACTGACCACTTCAGCCTCAAATACTTGTTGAATCAAAGGCTTACTACTCCTTTCCAAGTTAAATGGTTGCCTAAATTGCTTGGGTACGATTATGAAATTGTCTATAAGAAGGGCAGTGAAAATGTGGTAGTTGATGCTTTGTCTAGGAAGGAAATGCAGGGTCAATTATTGGCAATGATAGCTACTAATGTGACCACTGGACTTCTCAAAGAAATTGAAGAAAGTTGGGTGACAGATGAGAAGTTGGCCAAACTAATAAAGCAGTTTGAAGATCCTAATTTTCAATCAACAAAGTACACTTGGTCTAATGGCCAGTTAAGAAGGAAAGGTAGGTTGGTGGTGGGAGGTAATGAGGTACTCAGAAAGAAAATCTTCTCACAAATCCACAATGAATCAGTTGGTGGGCATTCTGGTGTTCAAGTGACTGTGCAGAAGATGAGTTCTATTTGTTATTGGAAGGGAATGAGAAAAGTGGTTAAACAATGGATCATGGAATGTGATGTGTGTCAAAGGCAAAAGCCTGATCTTAGTGCCTATCCAGGTCTTTTGCAGCCTTTGCCTATACCAGTTAGAGTATGGAGTGATATATCCATGGACTTTGTGGAAGGACTGCCAAAATCTCATGGGAAGACTGTTATATTAGTGGTGGTGGACAGGCTCAGCAAGTATGCTCACTTTATTTCCCTTCAGCATCCTTTCACAGCTGCACAAGTGGCACAAGTGTTCTTAGATAACATCTACAAGTTACATGGTTTGCCAAATACCATTGTAAGTGACAGAGACAAAGTGTTCCTAAGTGCTTTTTGGCAATCATTGTTCAGGGCTTTGAAAGTTAAACTGCAAATGTCAACAGCCTACCATCCACAATCAGATGGACAAACAAAAGTGGTGAATAGGTGTTTGGAGTGCTACCTGAGATGTATGTCTGGTGAGAAACCAAAAGAGTGGACACAATGGCTTTCAATGGCAGAGTTTTGGTATAACACAAATTTCCACACTGCTATCCAGGCCACCCCATTTGAAGTGTTATATGGTCAAACACCACCCATCCACATGCCTTATTTGCCAGGTGAAAGCACTGTTGAAACTGTGGATAGAACAATGCAAGCAAGAGAACAGGTGGTTAACATGCTTAAATTTCATCTGAAGAGAGCACAAGATAGGATGAAAAGCTTGGCAGATAAACACAGAACTGATAGAAATTTTGAAGAAGGTGTTTGGGTCTATTTGAAACTGCAACCATACAGGCAAGTAACAGCTAGACACAATCCCTATAACAAACTCTCAGCTAAGTACTATGGTCCTTTCAAGATCATAGAGAAGATTGGCAATGTGGCCTATAACTTGCAGCTTCCAAGTGGTAGTCAAATCCATCCAGTATTTCATGTGTCCCAACTTAAGCTTTGCAAAGGGGTGGTTGATAAGCCTGGAACTCTTCCCATGTGTGACAATGGAGGGCTCCTATCAGTGTTACCAGTGAAAATCATTGACAGGAGATTGGGAAAGGTTAACAATAGAGCTGCTGTTTATGTGTTAGTACAATGGTCAAATGGCAGTGAAGAAGAGGCAACTTGGGAACTATATACTGAATTACTGAAGAAGTACCCTGGGTTTGATCAAGAGGAAGCAACTGAAGGTGCTATTTGATTGTGGAAAGTCAAATGTTAAGGAGAAGGGATTTGATACGCGCCAATTTGGAAACCACTGATAAGCTTGGAACCATCAGTGGAAACCACTGATAAGCCAAAAGTTAGTTATAACTTTTGGCGGGAAAATCTGTTCACTCCTTCCTCCCTTTATATAAATACTCCTTTACAGTCCTTGTTGTAATTCATTCACGAAAAGACTTGTAATATTTCTCTCTCTTAATTCCATTACAAACTAAGTGAATCATTTGATTACAAATACGGTTTCATTTCTTCTTATGTGATCCCCTGTTTGTTTTCATCAACAACTACATTTCATAACTGATTTCTGGTTGTTACAATCTGGTACATATCATTTTCTTTTAGTCAGTGTTGCAAAAAAAGGTCTACAAGGCCAATTAATCACCGATTAGGTGCTACTGGGCCACTGACCTTTCCGATTTGTGTAAATCGTTCAACAAATCGGTCAACCGTGGTCAACGGTGTTTAATGATGGTCAAACTTGCTGAAAACTTGCAAACCTTGCCGGAAATACCTTAAACTCACCATAAATTTTTTTAATCATTTTATAGTCACTGTTTATGTCTGTCACAAGATGTTTTTCAAGGAAATTTTTTTCGAGAATACCAAACCTCGTCGTAAATACCGAAAACTAGCCAAAAATACCAATACGATTAGTCACCGATTCGTTATTTTTGCAACCCTGAACAAATGTAATCACTTATAGTCACTGTTTATATCTATTACAATATATTTTTAATGAAAATCTTACCGGGAATACCCTAAACTCATCCGAAATACGCAAAGCGTGCTAAGAATGCCAATCCGATTAATCACCGATTAATCCCGCCTAAACCGATTACAAGCTATAGGGGGGTCGACCGCCTCAATACCGATTTGCGATTTTTGCAACCTTGCTTTTAGTCAAGATTATATTTGTACCACATAAGTGTAACATTGTATAACGATATTAACTATTAAAGGTCCTTTGGCTGAAAAGCCTCAACCCCATCTTTCTTACAATTTGTGGTGTCATTTTGTTCAAGTGTTACAATAAACTTGAGTGCTGCAATTTTTTTAGAAAGGCAACAAATTATATAGAACCCACAAAATAAACATTACAAAAGAAAGGCATCCTTCTCCAATTAATCAAGCAAATTAAAAAAGAAAAGGACCCAAAAGAACAAAAAACAATACATAGAAACCTTCTTGTTCCAAGTAGATCTACTACCCTACCTATCCAAACAAAACACATGACATAAAGACACAACATAGTACTATATTGAGTCAAAAACTCAAAACTGCACCTGACACAAATATAAGCCAATCTTGACTTTTGCTAGCCTATCCCTTTTATTCTTGAAGAGAATCTTCCATATATTGCAAACAGAGTACTCAAAAAAATCACATGCGAACCAGACAATTAAAGACACTTCTTTGTCCAATTTTAGATCCCTCAACTGTCAGGTATATACCAGCTGCTGCACATGGCCGAAACATTTGATAAAACTGAACTTCCTGTATCCACTAAGATTACTGTACCCGAATATTCCATGGGTCCCATAACCATTGTTGCCAATCTATCCCTTTAAATTTGTTTGATCTTCTCGCTATCCATTCGAAGCACTTGAGTTGAATATCTTGAAGAATCTTATTAGTACTTGAAGCTTTATTCCCGAAAGCACGATCGTTTCTTTCCTTCCAAATGAAGTACCCGGAGGTCCATATTACCGCTTGCCACAAACACGATATAGAGTTGGGAACATTTACGTTCCCGTTTTCCGAAAATAATTCTTCTATGCTAAAGGCGTTAACATTCCCCATCTTCCACCACGTGAAAACTTTGGACCACACACTCATTGCTAAGTCACAAGTAACTAAGCAATGAGAGCATGACTCCACATTATTATTGCAACATGGGCAAAGAACCGAATCCAAGTCAATGCCCCTTTTATCAAGCTCCACCCGAACCGGAAGTCTCCCTTTGCGTGCTCTCCAAACAAAAATGTTGACTTTCTTAGGAACAAGCTTGTTCCAAATTGTTTCGAAGCCACCACTTTCCGTTTGGAGACTCTTCTCCTCGATCAATCTTGTAAGCGTCTTGACTTTTAACTCGTCGTCTTCACCAAGCGTCCACCTCCATTTATCCCTACAAGTATTAGAAACAACGACATTTTGCAAGACCTCAATTAACCCGTCATATTCCCTACTCACCCGTCCTCTAATACTCCTACACCAATCCCAAACCCATATCCACCCGTCATTTGTCCAAGCGCCCATATCTAATACACTACCTTCCTTCTTGTTATTTAAATGAAACAACCTAGGAAATCTATCACACAACCGCCTATTATCCACCCACCTATCTACCCAAAATCTAATGTCCCTCCCGTCCCCCAACACTCCTTCGAAGGAAGAAGTAAAATCGATCCCCAAACTATCAATCTCTACACCAATCTTCACAATATCACTCCATACCCCCCCCATTTTCGCCCCCCTCCCCTCCCTCTATGACCCTCTAAGCCCCCACAATCCCCATAAATGCTTTTAATAACTCTAACCCATAACCCCCCTCCCTCCGTCCTAAATCTCCACCACCATTTACCCAACAAAGCCAAGTTTTTCGCCCTAAGAGATCCCACATTTAGCCCCCCTACCTCATGTGAATTAAGAATCGAAGCCCATTTAACCCACGAAAGTTTTTTACCCTCCTTGAACCCACCCCAAAAGAAATTTTTTCGAATTCTCTCAAGATTTTTTATCACACTCATAGGCACACGAAACATCGAGAAATAATACAACGGCAAGCTCCCAAGAACCGACTTTACCAATGTTAAACGGCCCTCGTACGACATCGTTTTAGCTTTCCAATCGGCCAACCGATTTTTAAATTTATCTACCACCGGCTTCCAAGAGTTAACCCGACCCATATTCTCTCCAATCGGTAAACCTAAATATGTGAAAGGGAATTCCCCGATTTCACACCCCATCCAATTAGACATGATCTCCACATCCTCTTCATTAACCCCTAACCCATAAAGCTTACTTTTATCATAATTTACCCTAAGACCCGACACCTCTTCGAAACATTTAAGAATACACATAAGAGCTTTGGCGTTCTCTTTATTCCATTCTCCAAAGAAAATAGTATCGTCCGCATATTGTAAATGTGAGACCGTGATACAATTCCCACCAACCTTTACACCTCTAAAGATCCCTTTATCCACCGCTTCATTCACTATGGCATTAAGACCCTCCGCCGCCAATATGAAAAGAAAAGGAGAAAGCGGGTCGCCTTGACGAACACCCCTCTCAACTTCGAATTCCTCCGATGGTGAACCATTGACAAGTATCGACGTTGAGGACGATTTAAAGCATGCTTCCACCCATTTGCACCATCTACCCCCAAACCCCATTCTCTTCATAATGTTAATTAAGAAACACCAATTTATACTATCGTACGCCTTTTCGAAGTCCAGTTTGAATATTAAGCTCTTTTCCTTCTTTTTCTTCAAATATGTCATAGTCTCATTAGCAATGAGCACACCATCGAGAATGTACCTACCTTTTATGAAAGCATTTTGAACTTCCCCAACCACTTCGCCGACCACACATTTTACCCTTTCCGCCAAAATTTTTGACACGATTTTGTAATAACATCCAATGAGGCTAATGGGACGAAAATCCCCTAACCCGATCGGATCTTTCACTTTAGGAATTATGGTGATGAAAGAGGCATTGCAACCCCTAGTAATCTCCATAGATTCCCAAAACCATAAGACCGCCCTTATTAAATCCTCCTTGATAATATCCCAACCTTTCCTAATGAATTTAAAGTTGAATCCATCGGGACCCGGAGCCTTATCCCCACCGCACCCGCGAATTGCCTCCCAAATTTCTTTTTCGTCAAACGCCCTTTCCAAACGTTGAGCATCCTCCACTGATATTTTTCCAATCCTATTACTACAAAAGACCGGCCTCAACCTTTGACCCTCGGAGAATAATGTTTTGTAGTGTCTAGCCATCTCCTTTTTGATTATCTTAGGATCTTCACACCATACACCATTAACCATTAGGCCTCTTATGTTACATTTGTTGTTCCTCCGCTTCACGAATGAATGGAAAAACTTTGTGTTTTCATCGCCCTCGACATCCCATTTAACTCTAGTTTTTTGACGTAACATATTATTGTATTCTTTTTCCCTATCCACCCATTGTTTTCTCGCCTCCAACCAAGCATTTCTCTCGGTTTCATTTAGAGGCCTTCGCTCCGCTTCAAGTTCCCACCTCATAGCTTCCTTTTTTAGCCCTTCAATTTTTTCACCATGACCCCCGAACCTACCTCTGCTCCATCCTCTAAGATCTGCCTTAACGTTTTTTAATTTGTCTCGAAATCTACAATCCGGGCGATTACTCTTAACTTCTTTCTATACTACAACTTATCAATCTTATGCTCGTTTGCATGGATGATTATTCATGTGCGTAGTTTGGAAAAATACATGACACAAAACCACGGGATTGCCATAATAACCAATGTGTTCAAGAATCTCGTATTTGTCAGTTAATTCTTCTCTCGAGCAAGTGTCTCGGTGGTGACAAGTTGAACATTTGCTGGTTGAGGATCATTAAGAAGCCCCATCAAAGAAAGGGGTGAAGCATGTTATTTGCCAGTAAGTCATAACCAAGGTTTAAAGTTGAATCGGGGGTTATATGTCGTAATCTGAGGATTATAATTAAAAGTTTTAAGTAGTAAATCACTACATCCTAGATGAATTAATGTTATAAGAGAGCTAGGTGCAATCATGCACCAATAACTGTTATTGGGTTGCCACCTCAGTACATACCCAATTACACCACAATATCTAAAACACGCTTATAGGCGCATGTGAGTCTTATAATACATCACCAAAAATACCCCACTCACTCAATTAAAATTAAAAAAAAAAGGACGGCGCTCGTTAATTGCCCAGCGAGGGGACCAATGGCGAGGGAATGGCGGGGGGAGGGGGTGCAGAACGCCGGCGCCGTTGGGCAGAAGAACCGCCAATGGCGTGTGGTTCGTCCCTTGCATCGTGCACTCTAATGTTACATTGTTTTTATTGGATGTTAAACTAAACTTATTATAGTTTGGTTAGAAATTGTAAATTAGAATAGTAAATGTATGTATTATGTATGTTATGTAAATTTCGGTATAAACCGAAATTGTATTTGGGCTGGGTCATAGGATAACGGTATAACCGTTTTAGAGAAGTCACAACGTTTACTTTTGTGAACCGGTATGCCTCTTATCAATGGCACTGATTCATCTAGTATAAATAGGGGTCGATGTATTTGAAAGTTGTATAAACGAAAATTGCAAGTATCAATAAAGTGTGATTCGTTCATAGATTAATTCTAACAGTTTTATGGATCTCCGTGATATCAGAATATGTTAAATACAGACTTTAGCTAGGTTATGTAACTAAAGTTTATATACTCTAATAAGCTTGAACAATATTAAGACTTTGTTAGTTTGTTCAAAAATTCAATCAGTTGTGGAGTGTTTTAATTTCTGTAGCTTTTGCAAGTAGATATCCAGAAAACAAAAGTTTTCAGCATAGCGCGGCTCTAATTATACTTGTCAAGTTCTTATATGATGAATATGTTGAGGCTTTGCATATTATAGCAACAAAGATAAGAAATACAACAAAGAAAATTCACAGAAATACCATAACATTATAATTAGTAAGGTTGCCAGTGACAACTCATACACTTTTAAGGATGAGTTATTATACATAATAGTACAATTTAAAGTACACAATTTAAGCATACAATTGCAGTGAGACACTGACTGATCACATTTTATGGTACCAGTATACACCTTCGTGCTTGCTACCCTCATCCGGCTCGATGTAGATACATTCTTTTGCCTCTCTCCACATTGCTTTAAAGATCGGAGTCCTATCGATCTTATAAAACTCACCCAAAACCGGCTTGATTGCATCCCTTGCCTCCTTTGCATGATAATGTGGAATGTACGAGATCAAATGATGCAAGACGTGAGTGTGAGTAACATCATGGAATACTCTATTTAAGAATCCAAAGTCCCTATCAATCGTTGACAAGGCCCCTCTAATCCAGTTCCATTCAGTTGAATCATAATGAGGCAACGATAGATGGGTGTGGTGCAAATACGTAATTATAACAAAAAAGACATGTACGCCTAGCGCAGGAATTAGATACATGGATGTTACCCAAGCAACTCCTTTTGCCGCTACAAGAAGCTTAATTACGTAAAAAACAGCAAGAAGGCCAAGATCAGATATCAGAACCTGAACTCGTTCACGATCAGTGAAAATTGGACTTAGTGGATCAAAGTGGTTGGCAAACCTTCCGTATTTCTTGCCAGAAATATTGGTTAACAGGTATAAAGGAAATCCAAGGGTAAATCTAAATACCAAAGTGAAAACCCGACCAGGTGGGTTGTTAAGAATTTTTGAGTACCACCTCACCTTAGACTTACGTTTAGGAATGTAAACTTCATCATTATCAATTGAATTTGTGTTGGCATGGTGATTTCGGTGGCTGTATTTCCAAGAGAAATAAGGCGTAAAGAGAAAAGAATGGAGGACGAATCCAACAATGTCATCAACCAATTGGTATTCACTAAAGGCATGGTGACCACACTCATGACCAATGACCCATAAGCCAGTCAGGATACTAGCTTGGCAAAACCAGTAAACTGGCCATGCTACGTAGGCTAGAGGAGTAGGAAGAAGAGGAATATATGTGTTGGCAAGAAAGTAGAAGACGTAGGCAACAATGAGATCGTGAACAACGTAGTAAGATGAACGGATGACTGAGCGTTCAAAGCAATGGGCAGGGATTGCTTTTTTTAAATCACTCAAGGTGAAAGGTGGTTCAATTGGGACACGTTTAAGAAGGTCGTCTTTAGTCTGATCATCAGACGAATCAGCCATTCGACCACCTGCACCCATAGCTCTGATATGTGATAAGTGGAAATACTTAGTAATATTATCTAGAACAAAAAGCTCTAGGAAGAAAAGCTTGAAGAGAATGTATGTTCGTGTTTGATATTTATAAGTAGTATTAGTCAAGACCGTCGGCTGAGTTAATCTTGTAATTGTTATTTTATTCCTCATATTAGAACATGTTTTTGTAGTTCAAACTACTTAGTTTGTGTCTTTATGTGGAGCATCTTCATGGCAAAACCACAAACGTATAACTAACGATGACTCGTACTCACTCTCGAGTCAAATATCATGGGCTGTTACATTTTTCCATTATCTTTGAAAATATCTCTATAATTTTTTGAAAGGCAACTTCTTAACACTTTAATACCTCATATGGCACAAATGTCTCCAGATAACTTTTTAATTAGCATGGACTAGGGGTGTTCATCGGTTCGGTTATCGGGTTGTTCGGTTCGGTTAGTTCGGTTAATTTTTTTTTCTGGGTATAACCGAGAACCGAACCGAACCGAACTTAAATTGATTCAACCGAACCGAATAACCAAAAACCGAACCCCTATAACCGAAAACCGAACCGAATAACCCGAATTACATAAATTTAATTATTAAATAAAAAACAATGAAGGTTGAAGAGTCATTAAATGTAAAATTTGATGAGAGTCCACCTAAACCTACCCTACCTCTTATTGATGACGAGATAATCGAAAGTGAAGCCATAAAAATAAAGAAAAATACAAACAAAGAAGATGAACCATTAAACAATGAAATCATCAATATTAAAGAGACTAAAGATCACCCCGTAGATAAGGTCATAAGAAAGATAAATGAAAGAACCTTAAGGTCTCAAGTCCAAAACCAAAGTAGTTTATTTTGTTTTGTCTCAACCGTAGAACCTAAAAATACACAAGAAGCCATAAAAGATGAAAGTTGGGTAATGGCGATGCAAGAAGAGTTAAATCAATTTGTTTCTAACGATGTTTGGACACTTGTCCCTCCACCTAGTAATCAAACCATAATAGGAACTAAATAGTTATATAAAAACAAGTTAGATGCAAACGGTGTAGTGTCTAGAAACAAAGCTAGACTCGTTGCCCAAGGGTATAATCAACAAGAAGGAATAGACTTTGATGAGACCTATGCCCCCGTGGCTAGATTAGAGTCTATAAGAATACTTCTTGCTTATGCTTGTGCTAATGATCTTAAGCCTTTTCAAATGGATGTTAAAAGTGCTTTTCTAACTGGCTTTATTAATGAAGAAGTTTATGTAGCTCAACCTCCGGGCTTTATCGATTTCGAAAAACCTAAACATGTGTATAAATTAAAGAAAGCTCTTTACGGTCTTAAACAAGCCCCAAAAGCTTGGTATGATAGACTCATGTCATTTTTAATAAAAAACAACTACACCATGGGGTTATTTGATAATACACTTTTTACTAAGAAAAAGGAATCACATATAATTATTGTTCAAATATACGTAGATGATATTATATTCGGATCTACTTGTCAAGACATGTGTGATGATTTCTCAAAAATCATGCATGGTAAGTTTGAAATGAGTATGATGGGAGAACTAAGTTTCTTTCTTGGTCTACAAATCAAACAACTAGAAGATGGTATCTTCTTTAATCAATCTAAATACATAAAAGAGATGTTAAAGAAATTTGGTTTAGAAGAGTCAAAACCCATAAGAACACCAATGTCATCCGACACTAAACTTACAAAATATGAAGACGGCGAATCTGTTGATAACACAAAATACCGTGGCATGATTGGTAGTCTTCTCTATCTTACGGCTAGTTGGCCGGATATCATGTTTAGTGTTTGTTTATGTGCTAGGTTTCAAGAAGACCCTAAAACATCACTTCTAGAAGCGGTCAAAAGAAATTTTAGATACATTAAGGGTACGACTCAATTAGGATTATGGTATCCTAAGGGCACAGGGGTAGAAACTATTGTATATGCGGATTCTGACCATGTAGGTGATTATGTTGACCGAAAGAGTACAAGTGGTGTATGTACTTTTATGGGATGTTGTTTAACATCTTGGTTCTCGAAGAAGCAAACGGCATTGGCCATATCAACAACCGAAGCCGAATATGTCTCCGCCGGCAAAGCATGCCAACAAGCACTATGAATGAAACAAGCGTTAGTTGACTACGACATTCATCTAAGTGATATAACCATTCTATGCGACAACAAAAGTGCTATTGACTTAAGCAAGAATCCGGTATTTCACTCTCGCACCAAGCATATAGAGATCCGTCATCACTTCTTAAGAGACAATGTTCAAAAGGGGAACATCTCTATTGAGAAGGTAGCATCCGAAGATAACATAACCGACGTCCTCACCAAACCATTGAAGCGGGAACAATTCAACTTGCTTCGTCTTGGTTTTGGTCTCATGGAACAATCGTCGTAATTTGCCTCTCAACTCTACAAGGTATGTAAACATTAGCCTTCTTCGATTCTGAGTCTAGGATCTCTATTTCACACACAACTCACTAACAATACGAGAATTTTCAAAACCCAAGGTAAATTTTATTTTACAACATGTAATTTCATATATATTTTTCTTAACCAAAAGATAAACTTTTCTTTAAACAAAGAAACTTTTTCGAAATGCTTTCTAAAAGATACTTCTTTCCGTATCATTCTCCTAAAAGCTATTTCTCACGTCTAGGACAAACCTTTTTCATTATTAATACAAAGTAAAAACCCGTTTTCATTGCATCTCATGTCTTTTGAATGCTAAAGGGAACATATAACTAATATATGTTTTCGGGTACATTCATTCAAGCAACAATGAATTTAGGAGCACTCGGGTTATCTCACATAATAGTATGCTTTTTCACTTCTAGTTTATTTCTCTTTTTTCTTTTTAGGAGTCGAGATAACCGCAACTCCGAATGGTTTACATATAGGCACACACTAGGCACAAATGTTTTCAAAAGGAAAAATTTGAGCTGCCTGAGTCACCAGTACCACGGATCTCAGCATTAACGTTGGACAGTTCCCTCAAAGGAAGGATCCGTGGGAACCGTGAGACAGAAGCTGAAATTCTCTTCTATTTTTCTCACTTTGGTTCCAAACTTTCATATTTTCATCATTTTACCTCTTTCACTAATGAGTATGTTACTTAATGCTTGTGCTCTCATGATCACATGCCTTAAATTCATATCTAATCATTAGATTTTAGTCTATATTTTGGGTCAAGCATTCATTACAATGCACTATTTTCTCTATAAATAAGGTTCCTAAAATGCTTGCATATCCATCACTCTCAACCTCACAAACAAGCATCATCATGTTATCCAAAAGATCTTCCAACATTGATAAATCACCTAGTGCAAACAATCCTCTTCAAGAAATCCAAAACTTCATCCTACCACCTTCCGTAGTGCCACCACCCAAATCTAGAAAAACTGCATGGATTAGCATCCGACCTTGTTGTTTAGCCAAACCATTGTCAAAAAGTTCATCACCAACTACTCATTCACCACCAAATGATTCCATAGTAGCACCTCCCTCATCTCCAACAAGCACACCACCATCATCATCTATCAAGTCTCCACCTAAGATCACTCTATCGGAACTCCTTAAGACTCCGAAAACACTCCAACAAACCAACCCAAAAGAACTAGTCTTTTTAACACCACCCACATCTCCAAACACAATTTACAAAGACCTTGTAACTTCACCACCTGTAGCTCCCATTGTCCTACAAGAACATCTAGGTTCTTTTCCACCACCACTTCCAAACATTCCGGACTTTGATCCATATTTTCCAACTTTTCCACCACATCTTCCGCATCCCACAAATCAAACTAACCCGGAAACCATCCACACACATTACCCACATCATTTACATTGTGAACATTGCCAATCCACTAGAGAACTTGCAATGAAAATTAAGGATGAGATGCGATTCATACTTAACCACATCCTTGATCGCATCAACATCATCACTCACCAAAACTTCCATCAATAACCTTATGCAAGCATAGAAGGAATGATAGTATTATTTTCTCTATTTTTTTAGTCATTTTAAAGAACAAACCTTGTTCTTAGTTTTATGTGTTTGTATGTGGCATATATACCACTACACTTTGTCTTTTTATTACAAGACTTTGTTTACATACCTTGGCTCTCCATCTTGTTTCTCGTCAATCACAAGATTATATTGCATGTTACTACTAACTTTTTCTTTGTAGGTTTTATATTTTCTCACTTGACGCCCTTTTTTAGGGGGAGCTACCGTCAAGGGGGAGTTAGTGATACGTGGATTATACTATTTTTCCACACTTTATTTCCTCGTTAGGCTCGCTTTTTGTTTCGAGAAAATAGGGGAGAAGAAGTAAAACTCATGCTTTCAAAACATACATCTAATCTTAAGTTTTACTCATTATAACATTATATTTTGTCATCAACAAAAAGGGGGAGATTGTTAATACAAATAAATCGTAAAAACGTTTATTAATATTTAGCGATCTCTTTGTGTTTTGTTGATAACAAATATAAAGTTATCATAAGTAAAATTATAAGGATACATGTTATTTTTGTAAATCATTTATATATATAATCATTTAAAATTAATTGTTGTAATGATTCACTTATTGTAATAGTTTATTAGGATGGGTAAAAACCATAACTCATGACCCATACCCATGGAGCATATTCATAACCCATGAAGCTAACCCATGACCCATTTACTAGATGCATTGCATCTTCTAGATACATTGTATCTACTTGGATACCCATGGTCCAAAGTCTATGACCCATGACCCATAACCCATTTAGGTGGAGCGTCCTACGGATCCTTCAGTTTACACTGGACGGATCCCTCATGTAAGGGATCCGTGGGATCCGTGAAACAGTAGCAAGTTTTTGCCTATAAATAGAGAGCCATTTCCTCATTGTAACTCACTTCTCTTCTTACAAACTCTCTCATATATTCTTTCATTATTCTAATCTTGGATCTCTTGATCTAGATAGTAGTTATTCTTTCTTTTGTTGTGATTCTCATATAGGTCATTCTCTAAGGCGAGATTACGAGCTTCTACAAGTCATCCAAGCAAGGGGTCCTTGATTGATTTGTTCCTCCACAAGATTTCTGTAGCAAAGATCTTGTATTTCATATTTCACATATTTGTTGTGTTATAGTAGTGTTGGTTTGGTCCTCCGTGTTAAGGACTCGGTATTTAGCTTTGTACCGGAAAAAGTGTAAGCGACGTTGTGAAGGCTTCTCCGCCAAGTTGAAGGAGTTTGTTGACATAGTGCTTGAACTCTCGAGTAGGTGACTCGGAGAGTGGAGTAGGGCAAGGAAGGTGTCCTTGTAGCCGAACCACTATAAATCGGTTGTGTCATTTCTATCCTTTACTTTACTTGCTTTCTTTACTTGCATTACGTATAGATCTATACTTTCTATCCATCCATACGATTTCACATAACATCGAATCTAAAGTTTTATGAAACTAAGTTAAAATCGGAAAAAACTATTCAAACCCCCTTCTAGTTTTCCACAGTCACATTTACCCAGGTTTGTCTTTTTCCCTTTTCAGCTACTAACCAAAACGCATTACCAAATCTCAATAAAGAACAACCATTTTAGACACAAAATGCAACCAAGAAAATTAATTACATCAATATTCCAAGAAACACACCAAATAAACCATAGATCACTAAGAAACGATGCTAGAGATTGTTGTGAATACGAAAGTACAAACTTACAAAAATTCTAACCACACACAAAGCTCAAACTACGATTTATGTTGTTATACTATTCGAACCAAAAAAAACAAGACAACAACAACCACGATTCCAAGCACACACAATCTAGCTAATCAAACCATGGCTCTTGATACCCATTGTAAGTTACTCATAAATCAAAACAAGTATGGTTGTTGTGGTTTTGGCCGAATGTACTAGTGTTAGAGAGAGAAAGAATGGGAGAGTTTCTTGAGAGAGAAAGTGATGATATTAGATTAAATGAAATCTCCAACCCTTACACTTAGAGTGAAAGGGTATTTATAGTTTTTATAAGACACGCCCCAACGGGCTATGGAGTGGGCAACAGTGGGTAAAGACCTGACCCAACTCCATGGCGATACAATAATTTAACGTTTAATAAGACTATGACCTAACTAATGCTAGATGATACTCGGGGTGACCGGGTCTTTAATATGGATTTTTCATAATCCTAACAACTATCAATACGGCGTATTGACTTTGTTTACAAAATGTTTGTATCTTTTCCGTATGTTAAGTTTTCATTTTGGGTCATCAAATGTTGTTCTTATAATGATTTTAAGGTGGTGTATGATGGTACTTTTATCGTATGTTCTCACGTTCTACTAGTTTGTTTGTAATAGTCAAAGTTGTGAGTATTTTCAAAAAATTTTATGAGTCATTCTTGGGGCGTAACTGTAATTTTTGATGAAGATGCTTTTCCTTCTGGGTAGGGCTGCAAACAAGCCAAAAATTTATCAAGAAACTTAAGCTAAAGTTTGAGCTTGACTTGATTGAGTTGGGAAATTAATCGAGCTTGAGCCAGAGCCCGAGCCCAATAAACTAACTCGAAACACTTAACGAGTCGAGCTTGATCTTTTTGAGCCTTCATGTACTTAAATATTTTTATTATGCATATTTATATAAACAACCTAAATGCTAATGTGAATATTGATATAATAGTTAAATGTTTATCGAAGAAGAGCTTTTTAACACCTAATGCTCCAATGGTCTGTATAAGTTCTTTGCTCTTGAGTTCATCGCGTATTTTCTTGACTTTATTGATGAGTTTGGCTACCGAATACAATATTTATGTATAAATTTGAGCTTTTTGAGCCAATCTAGAGCCTTATTCGAATATTACTCGAGCCGAGCTTAAGCTTGGATGATTAAAGATCATCAAGATATCAAGCCGAGCTCGAGCCTACATTATGATTTTAGAGCCGAGCTCAAACTCTATCAAGCTCGAGCTCGTCTTGGATTGAATACAACCTTACTTTCGGGTCCATGACACTAAATACAACTCCTAAATGATTTTCGTTTTACCCATCTTATTCCTACCACCACAACTCCTTTACCGAAGCACATAACCTCCAACACATCGAGCCTAACACCAGTTCTCGAGCAGCCCACTACACCGATCCCAACACCTATCCACCGCCCACCATCAGCTCTATCACTGGTCCAGTCTCCCATCCTACCGACCCCAGCCCCAAGCCTATCTCCTCTTCCACCACTGGTCTATACCATGACCTAAAGCCAATCCCCGCCGAGCCCACTCCCTTCACGACTCTGACTACACAGCCTATGGGTCAGCCTCAACCGCCTCTTGTTCTTGAGTCTAACATACATCTTATGGTCACTTGTTCTAAATCCATGATATCTAACCCTTATGAACGGATGAATTATCATGTTCCTACCATTTCTCCACCACCCCTTCCCACCTTTATGCTCTCTGTGACCCCAATTAGCAAATGATTTAATTACTCACGGTAAGTGGGTCCTTGTGCCTTTTCCAGCTAATGTGAATATTTTTCGTTCTATGTGGCTTTTCAGGCATAAGTTTCATGCAGATGGTCCGTTAAGTAGGTACTGAGCCTGACTTGTGGCTAATGGATACTATATGTACAATATTGAGTGTTGTTGTGTCTCGTGCCTGGCCTATTCATCAGCTCGATGTGAAGAATGCTTTTCTGCATGGTCATTTATCTGGGACAGTTTATATGCATCGGCTGCCAGGATTTGTTGATTATGCCAGACCTGATTATGTTTGTCTTTTGCAGTGTTCTCTTTATGGGCTTAAGCAAGCCCCTCGTGTATGGTTTCATTGCTTTTCTAGTTTTGTTACACAAATCGGTTTTCAACATAGCAAAACCGATACGTCCTTTTTTGAGTTTCATCACGATTCTGACATTGCTTATTTATTATTATATGTGGATCTTATTATTCTTTCTACAACATTTTTACAACGGATTATTAAACCCTTCATAGTGAATTTTCTATTACAAATCTTGATTCTCTCAATTATTCTTTGGTGTTTCAGTTCAGCGGTCTGCACTAGGCATGTTTTTATCTCAGTCAAAATATGCTGAGGAAATTCTTAAGAGAGCTCATATGCTGAATTGCAATCTTTACCGTACTCAAGTTGGTACAAAGTCCAAGCTCGGACCTGATGGTGATCCTGTTGCTGATCCTACGCTTTATCATAGTCTTTTACATTTACTCGCGCTGATTTGTCATATGTTGTTAAACAAGTTTGTCTTTATATGCATGATCCCCGTGTGCCGCACTTTAATGCTTTGAAGCGCATTTTACGCTATGTACGTCATACTCCTGATCATGTCCTTTAGTTTCATGTATTCTCTACTGCTTAGCTACGTCCTACACAAATGCCAATTGGGCTGGTTATCCCATTTCTACCTATTGTATTTTTGTTGGAGATAATTATTGTCATGGTTTGCAAAGTGCAATTCACATTGTCTCGATCTAGTGTTGAGGCAGAATATCGTTGTGTTACGAATGTTGTTGCTGAGACTGCATGTCTTCGGAATACTTGAGTTGCATACTCCTTTATCTACTGCTACCATTGTCTACTGTGATAATGTCAACACTGTGTATTTGGCTACTACTGACGTTCAGCATCAACGTACTAAACACATCTAGGTTGATATCCATTTTGTCCGAGATTATGTTGCTTCCGGTCAGATTCGCTTGCTTCATGTTCCGGCCAAGTTTTAGTATGAGGATATATTTACGAAGAGTCTTCCAGCTGCGTTGTTTCTTGAATTTCGTTCTAACATGAATGTCCGAAGATCCCCAATTCCAACTACTGGAAGTAGTCGTAGCCTTGGGCTACTATCTTTATGTATGCTTGGGCCTAGCCCAGTTTCATTCCTAGTAGTAGGGGTGTTCATGGGTTGGGTAATACCCGAACAAACCGAAAACCGAAACCGAACCGAACCGAAAATAATCGAACCGAATTCGTAACCGAACCGAACTTGCCAAAACCGAACCGAAGCGAATTAAATATTCGGTTTTTGGTTCGGTTATGGTTTTAGCAATCCAAACCGAAAACCGAATTTAAATATATATATATATATATATTTTTATATATTTATATAAAAATAATATTAAAACTCTTTTAAATATAATATTTTTTAAGTTTTCTTTTTAAAAATTTATATAAATAAATGAATAAATAATTAAAGGGTTAAATTTATGTAATTCGGGTTATTCAGTTCGGTTTTCGGTTATGGGGGTTCGGTTTGTGGTTATTTGGTTCGGTTTTCGGTTCGGTTGAATCAATTTAAGTTCGGTTCGGTTCTCGGTTATACCCAGAAAAAAAAAATTAATCGAACAAACCGAACAACCCGATAACCGAACCGATGAACACCCTTGCCTAGTAGTATACTTAGGAGTTAGGATTAAGTTATTCCGTTCTTGCATATGTATAAGTATACATTCGAGTGATGTTTAAGTTTTTCATGGGATTTATCAAATCTAAAAATAATAACACAAAAGAGAATAATACAACGAAAAAATTACACAAATACCGTAACATTATATAAATTGGTAAGGTTTATCAAATCACAACTCATACACTATTAAGGACATGCAAGTTAAGTTTATTTAAGTATACAATTTCAAGAGTCGATCACTGATCACATTTTATGGTACCAGTATACACCTTCGTGCTTGCTACCCTCATCCGGCTCGATGTAGATACATTCTTTTGCCTCTCTCCACATTGCTTTAAAGATCGGAGTCCTATCGATCTTATAAAACTCACCTAAAACCGGCTTGATTGCATCCCTTGCCTCCTTTGCATGATAATGTGGAATGTACGAGATCAAATGATGCAAGACGTGAGTGTGAGTAACATCATGGAATACTCTATTTAAGAATCCAAAGTCCCTATCAATCGTTGATAAGGCCCCTCTAATCCAGTTCCATTCAGTTGAATCATAATGAGGCAGCGATAGATGGGTGTGGTGCAAATACGTAATTATAACAAAAAAGACATGTACGCCTAGCGCAGGAATTAGATACATGGATGTTACCCAAGCAAGTCCTTTCGCCGCTACAAGAAGCTTAATTACGTAAAAAACAGCAAGAAGGCCAAGATCAGATATTAGAACCTGAACTCGTTCACGATCAGTGAAAATTGGACTTAGTGGATCAAAGTGGTTGGCAAACCTTCCGTATTTCTTGCCAGAAATATTGGTTAACAGGTATAAAGGAAATCCAAGGGTAAATCTAAATACCAAAGTGAAAACCCGACCAGGTGGGTTGTTAAGAATCTTTGAGTACCACCTCACCTTAGACTTACGTTTAGGAATGTAAACTTCATCATTATCAATTGAATTTGTGTTGGCATGGTGGTTTCGATGGCTGTATTTCCAAGAGAAATAAGGCGTAAAGAGAAAAGAATGGAGGACGAATCCAACAATGTCATCAACCAATTGGTATTCACTAAAGGCATGGTGACCACACTCATGACCAATGACCCATAAGCCAGTCAGGATACTAGCTTGGCAAAACCAGTAAACTGGCCATGCTACGTAAGCTAGAGGAGTAGGAAGAAGAGGAATATATGTGTTGGCAAGAAAGTAGAAGACATAGGCAACAATGAGATCGTGAACAACGTAGTAAGATGAACGGATGACTGAGCGTTCAAAGCAATGGGCAGGGATAGCTTTCTTTAAATCACTCAAGGTGAAAGGTGGTTCAATTGGGACACGTTTAAGAAGGTCATCTTTAGTCTGATCATCAGACGAGTCAGCCATTCGACCACCTGCACCCATAGTTCTGAATTCTGATATGTGATAAGTGGAAAAACTAGATAATATTATCTAGAACAAAAAGCTCTAGGAAGAAAAGCTTGAGGAGAATGTATGTTCGTGTTTGATATTTATAAGTAGTATTAGTCAAGACCGTCGGCTGAGTTAATCTTGTAATTGTTATTTTATTCCTCATACAAGAACATTTTTTTGTAGTTCAAACTACTTAGTTTGTGTTTTTATGTGGAGCATCTTCATGGCAAAACCACAAATGTATAACTAACGATGACTCGTACTCACTCTCGAGTCAAATATCATGGGCTGTTACATTTTTCCATTATCTTTGAAAATATCTCTATAATTTTTTGAAAGGCAACTTCTTAACACTTTAATACCTCATATGGCACAGATGTCTCCAGATAACTTTTTAGTTAGCAGGGACACTCACATACATCTAGCCAAAAGTCTTGAGCAGTAGCGGACCTAGAATTCTAGTACAAATGTACAATGTATGCATTTCGTGTTAAAATCTATATATAATATAGAAAAAACAAATATTTCACATTACTGATGGTACTCAAAGAATTTACACATGCATATCTTCCAGCTCAAGTATGTTCACATAGTCTTAGGATGACTTTGGCTATATGTAATAGAGTAGAGTTATTTTACATACCAAACTTATCTCACATACCAAGGGACTCATCTCCACCATCCATCTAAAAAGAAATCAATGGCTGAGATTATAAGCATTTTATTATTTCACCTATTTTTTATAATTTAAATATCTCTTAAACCGTTAATCGTTAAGTGAAAATATTTACACCATCGCGACGAGCATTTAATTATCTTTCTATAGACGGGCACTTTGATATACTTTCGAAAAATGAAAAAAAATTCGTTTTTTTCACGTTTTTTCGTTGTTTTTTTTCGTTTTTTTACGCTACTGAAATTTGTATGAAAAAATCATATATGATAAAACACTAAATTGAATATCACATGTGATATTAGTGTTAAATCATATATGATATGTAATATCATATGTGATATTACACTAATATCACATGTGATATTACATATCATATATGATATTACACTAATATCACATGTGATATTCAAACTAGTGTTTTATCATATATGATTTTTTAATGCAAATTTCAGTAACGTAAAAAAAACGAAAAAACTTAAAAAAAAAACGTGAAAAATACGAAAAAAAAAATTTGTCGAAAATATATCAAAGTGCCTATCTATAGAAAGATAATTAAATGCTCGTCGCAATGATATATTTTTTTTCGCTTAACGATTAACGGTTTGAAAGATATTAATATTTGAAAAAAAATGATGTAAGTGGGTTTTTTTAATTGTTGGGATTAATCTCATCCATTAGATCAAATAAAAATGGAGGGTGGAGATTAATCCCTTGATATGTAAATAATCTTTTGTCCTCAAATGATCTTAAATCATATGTAATATGAGGGTTCTGTGTTGATAAATTGGGTCATTATTACTTAATCGAATTCCATAGAACTTTAGTTGAAGCAATAGCATTTTTCTGACATTATAGAAATTGTAAATGTGGGTACCGGATCAAATAAAAAGTGCCACTTTTTAAAAAGTATAGAAAGCTTTCTAGGCCGTTGGATCATAATACAACATCGGATCAAATTAAAGAAGGACATATAAAGACAGGGGTATGCTAGTCATTTCACCAAAAATAATAATCTACTGAGTATCTTCTTTACATCATCTCTTCTCTCCTTTCCCATCAGATCCAAAATGAAACGGTGATCTTCATCATCGTCACCACCGTTGCACCGCCACCAACACCGTCTGCATCACCATCACCATCACCATTTTAATCAATTAGAAGTGTTGAATGATGGAACCCAACTAGCAAGTGAATCGACCTTAAATTACAGGATGATCGCTACATTTGCTTCTCAAAAACCAGGGCCAACCCTTGTGGTGGGCGAGGCTAGTGACCGCCCAGGGCATCAAACATACAGAGGCATCAAAGATTTAGTGCTGGGAAAATGGTGTTGTATGATAAAATAAAATTAAAATTATATAATTACGAACGAGAACAATAAAGAAAAAAGAAGTAAATTTTTTTATGAAGTATGGATCATAGATGATTTGCCAGAAAAAAAAATTGCAGTCATGGAATAAAGCAAGTTAATGAAGATGGAGACTGTGGACTTTTGTGATTGGTCACGAAGTCACATGTGCTAGAGAAAATTGGGAATTTTATTCAACGCATAGGAGAATGTGATTCTATAAATTTTTGTTCTTTGGTAGATGAGACTTGCAATTGTAAAGGATGGGATGGTTTGTTTATGGTACAATGTGCAAGTGTAGTCAAGTTACTTTCTACTAAGGATGAGTTTTATAAAAAAAAAATGTTGTTCATCAATAAAACGAGTTGTTCATCAGTTCTATTTAACTTTGTTCATCAGTTTTATTTCATCAATAAAACGAGTTGTTCATCAGTTTATTGTTCATCAGTTTTATTTCATCAATAAAACGAGTTGTTCATCAGTTTTATTGTTCATCAATAAAACAAGTTGTTCATCGGTTTTATTGTTCATCAGTTCTATTTAACTTTGTTCATCAGTTTTATTTCATCAATAAAATGAGTTGTTCATCAGTTTTATTGTTCATCAGTTTTATTTCATCAATAAAATGAGTTGTTCATCAGTTTTATTGTTCATCAATAAAAGTATTGTTCATCAATAAAAAATTTGTTCATCAGTTGTTTAAAAGAAATCGTAATGTTCATCTATTTGAGTCACAGTGTTCATCAATTAGTTTTCTTTAAGGTTACATTATAATGTTCATCAGTTTTATTTGATGTTACATTATAATGTTCATCAATTACATCATTTGTTCATCGGTTTTTTTAAACAAATAGTGTTGTTCATCAGTTTTCCAAATAAAAAAATTACATTGTTCCTCAGTTAGGTACAATCAGTCTTGTTCATCCGTTAGTCTTTTTTTTATCAGTATTAAAAAAAATATATATATATATTAATGTTCATTAGTTCATCTGTTATTTTTTATATTGTTCATCAGCTATTTTTTATAACGTTCATCAGTTGTTTTTTATATTGTTCAACAGTTTTCGAAAAAATAACGTTCATCAGTTCTTTTTGATATTGTTCATCAGTTGTCTAAAAGAAATCACAATGTTCATCTGTTAGTTGTTCATCAGTTCATCGATTAGTCTTGTTCATCAGTTAGTATTGTTCAGCAATAAAAAAAGATATTCATCAATTCTTTTAAATTTTGTTCATCAGTTTATCGGTATTCAAAAAAAGTCATAATGTTCATCAATTGTCGAAAAAATCATAATGTTCATCAGTTATGGTTATGATGTTCATCAGTTTATCATTTGGTTGTTCATCAATTAAAAATAAACAAAAAATAACAAAAATAACAAAAAATGTATTTTGGTATACCAATTAGTGCATTTGAATGTACTTTTATAAGAAAATCTCTTTTAGGCATTTTATCAAACACTTTGTATGCACTAAATATGACTAAGACGCCATCATTAAGGTGCAATATCTCACTCATATCATATCGGATTTGAGTGATTCAAATTTCTGAGTAAAGAATGGTCAAAAGCCTACAATTTTCATGTTTTAAGTTTTGTAAAATTCGGCTTTTAAACTAGTCAAAATTAGAGCCGAAAAGTTACGATTTAAGTGGGTATGCATTTTGATATATAAATCGTAAATTTTTGGTATTTTAGAGTCAAAATTACTAGTAAATTAGAGCCGAAAATGCAAACAATTTACTAATCCTACTATTATATACATTATTTACCATTTGTTTAGAGTTATTTACATAAATCGTCCTTGTGGTTAGGACCAAATTGCAACGGAAGTCCTTACAATTATTTGCATAAATTGTCCTTGTGGTTAGCCCCGGTCAACGGATCGGTCAACGCCACGTGTCACCACCTGAGTGGTGCCACGTGGAAACGGGTCGGGTCGGTCTATAGTTCGAGTCGGGTCGGATCGGGTTGCCACGTGGACCAATGAGGTGGTGCCACGTGGCGTTAGAAAATAAAAGCAAGTTTTTTCTCCATTGGGGATCGAACCTTGGAGGGTTGAGTGGGAGGCCAAGGTGATACCCATCTGAGATGGGCATACCTTCATGAATTATTGTTTGTTTGGTTGTATTTAACCTTTAACAAGCCCAATTGGTTTTTTATAAATAAAAAGGGTCAAATAGAAATTTGACCTGTCATTTTAAAGGGGTTCTGGGCCGGTTCAAAAATTGAGGAAAATACCTTCGGACTCGTTTTTTCGTGCTCTTTCCAATGGTATGCTCTGGGAATTTTTTCGACTTCCTTTGAACCTCAAAAAAGGACGTTTTTGCATTTTTCGACGACGTTTTCGCATTTTTTGAGGTTCTAACGAAGTCGAAAAAATTCCCCGAGCATACCATTGGAAAGATCACGAAAAAACGAGTCCGATGGTATTTTTCTCAAATTTTCATCCGGTCCATAACCCCGTTAAATTGATAGGTCAAACCTATTTTGAACCTTTTAGAATTAAAAAAATGGGCTATAAACAAAAGAGGGTTAAAGGAGATAAAGTACTTGTATATTATTGAAGGTATGCCCATCTTAGATGGGTATCACCTTGGCCTCCCACACAACCCACCAGGGTTCGATCCCAGTGGAGAGCAATTTGGTTATTATTTTGCATCGCCACGTGGCACCACCTCGTTGGTCCACGTGGCAGCCCGACCCGGTGACTGACCCGACCCATTGACCGACCCGACCCGATGCCACGTGGACCACTCAAGTGGTGACACGTGGCGTTGACCGAACCCGTTGACCAGCCTAAACCACAAGGACGATTTATGTAAATAACTAAGGACTATCATTGCAATTTGGTCCTAGCCACAAGGACGATATATGTATATAACTTTAAACAAATGTTTAATTATGCATATAATAGTAGGATTAGGGGTGGAAACGAGCCGAGCCGCTCGTGAAAAGCTCCGGATCGGATCGGTAAAAAGCTCGAACGAGCCGAGCCTAAACGAGCTCGAGCCCTAGCTCGAGCCTAAGTTTGGGCTCATTTAATAATCGAGCTCGAGCCCGAGCTCTATACAAAAAGCTCGTTTAGGCTCGCGAGCCTAAACGAGCCCTAGAAATATATACGTATATATATATTTTCTATACGTATAACCGTGTTAACGAGCTCGAGCCTTGTGTTAACGAGCCGAGCTTTGCGTTAACGAGTCGAGCTCGAGCTTGTGAAAAGTTTCACGAGCCGAGCTCGAGCTCAAAATGTGAGGCTCGAAACGAGCTCGAGCTCGAGCTCGAGCTTTTTATATATAAACGAGCCGAGCTCGAGCTCTGGCAGGCTCGGGCTCGGCTCGGCTCGTTTTCACCCCTAAGTAGATTAGTAAGTTGTTTGCATTGTTTAGGAGGATTAATAGATTGATACACAATTTAGCAAAAAGTGGTAACTTCGATACATTTAGAAACAATTATCTCAATTAGGGATAATTGTTTCTGGTTTAAAAATATAAAACTTAGAGCAATTCCAAAATGGTCTATTTTTTACTTTTGCATTCAAAAAGTAGTAAAAAAACCCATTTTCAAATATAAAAATGGTCTTGATAGACTGTTAGATTTTGCGAATTCAAAGATTTTTTTGACACGTGTCCAAAAGATTGGTGGCGTTTTTTTATTGGACTGAAGGCTATGTTTTTTGCTAGACTTTACTTTTTGTGCGACCACTTTTTGTTTCTTGCAAAAAAACAAAAGATATTAAAAATTTTGGAAAATGATATTTTTTTTAATTTCGTACTCCCCAACTTATATAGGTTCGTAGCCTTAAGTTTACCTGTGTAGTACCGGTGGATACCTGACACGGCTCAAGTGGTGATTCTCCCGAGATACTCTAATGAGTCGAGTCAAGCATCAAGAAGATAAAAAAGCCTATTCCATGCAGGCAAATAAGGTCTATGAGCATACGGTACTGCAAGTTCAAGTAGGGTAACAAGTCTACTTTGACTTGGTAATCGGCTTGTAATCGATTGATCGACTTTAGGGTTTCGAACCCTTTGGTTCGGTTCACCGATCAAAGAGAGGAGAGGGAAGGAATTTTAGGGGTTAGAGGAATGCTATGAATCCTATTAAGAAGTCTTGGTATTTACAGGAACTATGAGACATTTCTAATACAATTAGGATTCCTTATAATTCCTAGAGTAAATTACACCGTTCGTCCTTGTGGTTTGCGTTGACCGCAGGGTTTCGTTATTTGACCAAAAAAGTTGCACCGTCCGTCCTTAAGTGGGAAACGTTATGCACCGTTCGTCCCTCCATCCAACTGGGCCCACCAATTCCCACTAACGTCAGTTAACTCACTTAACCCATGAGGGCATATCCGTCATTTCCCAAGTACATTGCATTTATTAAAAATTCATTTTTCACATTTAAACAAAACACACAAAAATAAAATCTCCCCTGCCTTCTCATCCACCTCGCCGGCGACACCCTTTTTCCCGCGACACCCTTTTTCCGGTGAACCCTTCTTAGCCGAATCAAATGATCGATCTATCCTCGTCATTCCTAGAGTTTCTAAGCGTTTGACGCACCTCGTATCATCACCCACGCGCCACCGCCATATTACCCCGCCCCTATTGGATGATAGATCGGAGCCTTGTGGTTCTTTCTACGCACCACACGCGCGGTGAGGGCCCCTCACGCGTTTCAGATCTGGGCTAAATGGTTTCAGGTTGTGTTGTTATTTCAAGGGTTTTGTTATTTGTTCTTGGTTCGAGCATCACCATAGCAAACCACGGTATTATTCTATTTTTATACTCAGTAATATGCTCTATTGTTAGAAGGGTAATTTTCCGATTTCTTAAGTGCTATCATTTTTTTTACAGAGGCACGGTTTATCTTGTACTTATATTTTTAATAGTTAGAAGAATGACAAGTAAAATGCAATTTTAAAGGAAGAGAAAGAAGCCATGGTAGTTGTAAGCTCGCCAAGCTAATACTGTCTCTATAATGTAAGGGATTTTGTATTGTGATTTCTGGAAAAACATGAAGTTTGTATGATTAAATTGAGATTTTTAATTCAAAAAGATAATATTAGTTCAAGGAGTATATTGGCCTTTTTGGTGTTTAAGGCCTAATGATAAACTCCACTAGCATAAAGTTTGCTGCAATTAGTATAACTTAATATTTCGCTGTTGTTGTGGATTGTTATATTTACAAATTTAACTTGGGTATTAATTAATCCTGCTGAGTATTCATGGATTCGTCAAGTAATTTGGATACAAAATCTGATATGCATCATTTTCTTTTGTAACAGGTTAAATACATAATGGAAGAGAGCATGTATAAGTGAATTGAAGCATTTTAGAGAGACATGCGTACTACTAAGCATTTTAGAAATTTAGAGGTGTGTGTGTGTTGGGGTATATATACACCGTTCGTCCTTATGGTATTGAAATGACGATTATACCCTCAGGTTAACAAGATTTAACGACCGTTAGTGGGCCCAGTTGGATGGAGGGACGAACGGTGCATAACGTTTCCCACTTAAGGACGGACGGTGCAACTTTTTTGGTCAAAGGACGAAACCCTGCGGTCAACGCAAACCACAAGGACGAACGGTGTAATTTACTCTAATTCCTATTAAGAAGTCTTGGTATCTATAAGTACATAAGTTTGACAAGTTGTTAAAACTAATTCTTTTGAGGGATTCGGCCGATCATACACCCCTAAGGGTTGTGTTTTTGCCTATTAAGTATTTTATATATTTATCCCCGATACATATATACATGCTGGATAATTAGTGTATTACCCTTTTATGAGAATATTGTCATACTCTCATTTCCTCTTCATTTTCATTTCATTTTGTCACTCTTTTATCATTTACCAACTTACGTGTTCCGCTTAGTGTGACCCATCGGCATTTTTATGAATATCGCTTGTGAAAGACATTGTTCTTTACACATTAATCCTTTCATTTAATACCTTACCAAACTTGATTAATACCCCCTAAAGTTAATATCTATATATATTTTTTTAAATAGCATATATGTTGTTGTTATTTATAAATATTATTATAATTATAAATTAAACTATTGTATATGCACAAAATCATAAATATCACAATAAAAGCACGAGTTATTGTGATATGTAAATGAACACACGATGTTGTACATATACGAACAAGTCATGTTATTTCTCTTACTACAAAAAACTAGTTAAATTGTCCATATTTTAAAGGCCAAAATGTTTACAGTTAAAAATGTATAAAATTATAAAGTCCACACTTGCTCATGTGTGATAATAATGGGTGTGACAAATTTTTCAACACATATAAGTGTAGAGATATTATCCAGATATCTATGGTTAAAAGTGTGAAAATATTCTTTGAATGTTCACACCTAAAAGTATGGCGAAATTGCAAAAGATGTCTTCAATTAAAGTGTGGCCTTTTTAAAATTTTATTTTATTTCACTTATAAGTGTAGCTTTGTTATAATTGTACACATTTATATATGTAGATTATTTTTTAAATATTTGTAACACTTATAAATGTAGCAAAATCTTGATCCGTATAGAAAAAAAAAATCCATGGTTGACCAAACCGTGAAAAAATAAGTGCGTAGAATTCAGCTATTTGTTGTAGCGTCTTTATAAGGTTAAGTAATGATATCCCGAAAAATATTTTGTTTAGTATCTGCCTTCAATAATGACTTATGTTATTCCACTTTATAGGTTTAAAACGGATTTATACATTAATACTGCTAAAACTATTATTAACAGTAATATAAATATCAGAATTAAAGTAGGACTCTACGAGTTAGTGTGAAATGAAAATAAACACGAGATTGTACATGTAACAATGACGCATAATGCTTTAAAAATTATTACCTATTATTAAACATGCATAATATATAAAACATAATATTAATAATTAAATCTAAACAAAATCAACCTCAATACTATTTCTTAAGTAAACCAAACTATGATATCTGAATTTCACTTTTTGTATTTTCCCGGTCAAATAAATAGACTATACTTCTAACGGAATCCGGTAAAATCCACATACCAAATTTTGCATATCACGAGAGGAGCCCGGTCCAAATCTGCGAATTTCTACATATTTGAACCTTTTGATTTTTCTTTCTTGAACCCTCTAATAATTTGTTTGCGGGGTTATTATACAAAAAAGTCACTAAAGTTTGCGGAAAATTTGTCCTTAGTCACTAAAGTTTAAAAGTTGTCATTCAGGTTACTCAACGTTAAAAAGTAAACACGTCTATAATTTCAGCGATTTTTACGTTTATTTTTTTTATATGTTAAGTAACAAAAATGTCATGTCTTTACAAGTTCAATAACATAGATGACAACTTTCATAAGTTCAGTAACGTGATTGACAACTTTCATTAGTTGAGTAACCTGAATGACAACTTTTAAACTTTAGTGACTTAGGACAAATTTTCCGCAAACTTTAATAACTTTTTTGTATAATAACCCTTTTGTTTGCGCAATTTATCAAAGATATTTGTTCAAAAAATAAATAAAATTTTCAAGATATTTCACCGTATGCTATTTTGGATCTTGATAATTTCTTTTCTCATTTATTAATTTTGCTCAACCACACCAAAGAGCTTGTTTTTTCTTTACCTGGGTTCTAAAACATATTGAAGTATATCATATGGGAGTTGATACTCAACACTGTAATGCATACTGTACGATGTTTCTCATGACGAGGGAGGGCTGCTACACGAGACTCAAAATTGAGCTACTTTATAGGTTATCTATGCCAATTCGGTTTCACCCGAGAAACGACTTGCTAGACATACATGATTGCATTAGCTTCCAATTACTGTTTCGCCAGTATCAACTAAAGTGTCTACGAACAAAAAGTAGACAAAATTTCATGGCTTAGATTATTACGGTTCTTAGTTTTCAATGCAGGCCTAAGCGAGTAACCAAGTGAGCTTACATGATCAGGCGGAAGTTACTTTCCGCTCCAGAGAGAACTCAGTTTGACGTATTTGATCTGTAACATTTTAAATTGATCAGCACAATCCAATAAACCCAATTATACATAACAGGTAAGAAATTGCGTAATCATACAAATATCAAGATAGCTAATTTAGATAGATTCACCCATTTAATTTAATAAAATGAACGTTACAAACACTCAGTTCAGTAACAAGAGTAAGCTGCCTTTGATGGGAACAATGCGCATATCCACAACTACCACCACATTTCCTAGTGACAGATAAAGAAGCCACAAACTCTACAAATATTCAATTTCCTTTCGTTTCTGAATCCAACGCAACAGCATCTTTAAGCGTTTCACGAGCATCATTGTCCATTCCTAAGCTGAATAGAGCAGCTGCTTGTAGATAAAGTGCAGTTGACCAATCAGGATTTACGACTTGTGCTTGCATTGCATCTCCTAATGCTTCTTGTGCCTTGTTATTCATCAAGTAACACAGGCAACGTCTTACATACACAGTTGGGGACACCATGGTTCCGCTCTCAGTAAACTGCACAAGACACATATTTGTTAAGTTTTTTTAATATTTAGAGGTGGCAAAATGAGCTGCCCAGGTGTGTTGGGCTGAGCCGACCCACAAACACTTTTTTTAACATATGATTACAAAAAGACAATACTTTGCATGGCTTTTGACACATTTGTGCTGTTAGACATAAAGCATAACTAAAACTGACCCATTTGTAGGTAAAGTAACACCAACAAGAAAGCTAGAGAAAAATCCTCTCATGTAGTCGATATTATATCACTTACGTTTGTGTAGCATTGGATAGCAGTGGTGAAATCCTTAGCTCGAAAAGCATTGTCCCCTCGCTTCTTTCCATTCAAAGTATCTTGTAGCTGACTACTCCACATTTGAAATGAAAGCTGCAAAGAGATAACAAGCCGCAAATTAACGTGTGACTCGTATGGGTAGTGTATATACTTTAAACAGCCTTTTAATGTGGATTTGAGAGAATACCTCATCTGTAACCCCTTCATCGCCACTATATCCAATCTTCTCAAGTATCTCGTGTATGGCAGTTAAATCCATTCTAGAGCAAGCGTCTCCAAGTGGTGATAGGTTTGATATTTGTGTTGCTTGTTCAGATTCTTTACTTATTCCCATCAACACAATGGATGAAACCTGTTTATTGATACTAAATTAGAACAAGAGAATACTTTCAAATAATTAGTGTTTTTTGTTGGCCAACCCGACCCAGCCTGTTTTAGCGAAAAG
Source organism: Chrysanthemum seticuspe (assembly GCA_019973895.1). NCBI lineage: Eukaryota > Viridiplantae > Streptophyta > Magnoliopsida > Asterales > Asteraceae > Chrysanthemum > Chrysanthemum seticuspe. The sequence continues at coordinate 119,420,975 of BPTQ01000009.1, read as the reverse complement.
CAAAAGCACCCATTTTGATCTGTTACTCAACCCTGCCTGACCCACCCATATTGCAACTCTTAGTTAAGAAGCAACAAGTGCACTTACATCTGTTCGTTTCTGAAGAGGAGTAAGGGCAGCAACTACAGACTTGGCATTGGGCCTCTCTCGAGGTTCATACTGCAAACAGCGTGATGCTATTCTCACCAACTCAGTTCCATCATCATTAGAAAACTGACCCTCTAAACATGAGTCAGTAAGCATCTGAAAATTCTTCCCTCGTATCAAATCAAGTGCCTACAAATACAGTGTTCAAAGATTCATAGTTAGCAATTGTGTGAAGCCAATTTTAAAATGCTTGTTAGAGTCACTAGATATCACATGTTCAAAAGCAGTGACTCAAGTAATATAGTGCTATTAACGAGTGTTTGGATAAGCATTTTGATACTGATTACATGAACGGCATAGTGATTATTCAATTCTTTCAAAATGGAGCCTATTCCAAACATATATGCCATTGTTCCTTACTTAGACAGGGTGCAGATCTCCAAAAATATGGAATAATCTTATATAAATGAATCATCTAAACCAGAACGTATCTAGTAGAACGTATCAAAGTAGATCTGCAGTAACTGAGTACCCAAAACCTGTATGAACTTACATGGCTCGGGGGAATATGCTTTCCGCTAAGAAGATCCAGCAGTATGGTGCCGAAGCTGTAAACTACACTTTCTGCTATCACTCTACCTGTCATACAAAAACAATAGCATAAGTTCACTCTTGTAAACAAAATGTGTTAAAAATTTTATATTATTATGAACATTCGTTATACCTGTTCTCATATATTCAGGAGGGGTGAAAGCTAAGTTCGTGCTATAGCTTTTTCCATCTCGGCTATTCTTCATTAGGCCAAAGCACGAGAGCCTGGGATTGCAATCCTGCCAGATACAGCCATAAGAACACAAAGACACAAACACAACACACAAACACCAACACGATTCTGAAAATATGTTTAAAGTTACCTGATCAAACAAAACTCTGTAAGCATTAAGGTCATGGTACAGAGACCGTCCTTTGATGCTGCAGTAGTCTAATGCTTGTGCTAAATAAAGAGCCACACGTAGACGCATTGCCCATTGTAATGGTTGGCTTTCCCCTGAATTCAATTATACATTATAAGTTGTCCAAGAACTACAGGACGAATGGTGTAATTTACTCTAACTACAATGAAAATCAACAATTGACTCACAATGAAATAGATGTTTTGATAACGTTTCATGAGGCATGAACTCTGCCACTAGCAATCTCTCATTTCCTTCACAACAACATCCCAACAAATTCGCTAGTCTTTGGCTCCTAAGTTGTCCAACTGCTTTTGCTTCTTCCTATAAACCCATTAACACATCAATCTGTTGTTTCATATTGATAATGCATATGTTAAGCATATTTCCAAATTGAGTCAAATCATATTTGTCCGTATTCACACAATTAAACAACCACTAGAACACAAAGATTAAAATGTTTATAACTATATTCTTTATTAGGTCTACTTAGGTCATGCTCCCAAGCGTCTTGGGTCAAGATTAATTCAGTTCGTCAAACAATTTAGAGTCACGCTTAACACTCAATTTTATGCTGATCTTGGAAAAATGTCTTTTCGGGATTTTCGGTCACAATCCAATGCTACAAGTTATAATTGCACATGCTATTGTTTTTCTTGCAAGACATTGAAAACTATATCCAATGGGTAAAACTCATGCTCACCTGTCACATAGCCTAATGCCAACAGATCTGAACTTGGTACCTCTAGACAACATGTGCCCACCATTGACCAAATTATATCAAGCAATCATTTTTCTAACCCATTTTACTAGGGAAAACAGATCATCATTTCTTCACAAGAGGATTTAAATGAGTGCATTATAAGCAAAATGGGCCACCATTTACTATCAATATGACTCATAAAACAAAAACAACACCCTGGACTAAAGTTGCTATCATTCTTATTGATTATAAAGTCTTTTATTTGTCGATATACTAATCTATACTATCTATAAATGGTGTATCCATATTATTGAATCTTAAAAACTTATTAGTTAAACTTCGAATCTTGAAAACATAAAAATTAAAAATGGAAACTAATAAATTAAAACTTATCAAAAAACCTTTCAATATAGAAAATGGAAAATAAGAACCGGAAACAAATATACATACACGGTTTATAAGAACATATATGCATATACGGTTTTAAAAAACTATCACTATAAGTATGTGCTCCTATAAAAACTGGTTGATATGCACGGTTACTCGTCTAGTAGTAATAATCTCGGTACATGTATATATGGCTTCAATGTTTTTCATGATCTTAACCTAACAGGGTGTGACAAAGTGAGTCCTTTTCCGGATATGGTAGATTCTTGACATTTCGCAGACTAATTCACACGGCTTGTGGTAGATTCTTGACATTTCGCAGACTAATTCACACGGCTTGATACTACCGGCACAAACTCAAACAATTGAAACACTACTTTGTGATTATTTTTATTTATTTATTTTTCAAGAAAAAGAAAGAACAATATTAAAAATGAAGAGAATCCACAAGAAGATCTAAGAAAACGTGTGAATGTTTTTTCAAATTTCCACAATTTACTCACAAAAAGAGGGTCATTTTGTTTTTTCTTCCTTAAAATAGTATATTCACAACACAAAAAGACATTAATAAATGTATAAAATACTGAATAAACTTATAACACCTTAATAATAACAAATAAACATTAGGTGACCAATATAACATACCAGAAATTGGCGAGTATCAGGCCAAGCTGACTTATTAAACCGTTTAACCGCGATAAAACGTTCTTCACCACCATCATCATTATCAAGCTTACCTTTATACACAACATTAGGTGCTTTTTCACCATGCTCAGAAACAATATTCTCAACTGAAAAACCATCAGTTGCAGCCTTAAGTTCATCCAACTTAAACTCTCGAAAAACCGAAATCTTCAACTTCTCATTATCCCCACCATTTTTCTCTAAAACATATAATCAAAAACACATTATATGACCATATCAGCGTTGCCGGTTATCAACATTTTGCAAGAAAAAAACATTATGTGCACATATATATAACACACGTTAAGAACACCATGTTATGAAACATGATCAAATATATAAGAGATTTAAATATTTTACGTACCAATATCAGATGCATGATGGGTATCATTTGTTTTGAGATTAGACCAACCACAAAATGAAAAGTAGAAACAACGAGCTGCCATTAATGATTTTTTGTCAAGAAAAGAATGGGTTTAAAGTTTCTTGTTTTTGTGGTGAAATGTGAAGGTTTTATAATGTTTGAAAAGTTGAAAAGTGTTGGTTATGTGATATGTAAGAAAACGGGAATAAAATATGAATAATGTGAGTGATGAAAAAAAGGGGGAAAGGACATGGACTTTTCTTTGTATGTGTGTTTTCTCACATACTACTTTTTTGTTACTGAACTCATCATCATTCTTCTCTTATAGGTCATATGTCATGTACCATGTCCCATGTGTGCTCTTTTTATTTTTCTTCTTACATGTTCATTATTTATTTTTAATTTGTGTAAGTTTTTTTATATCTAGAATCATAGAGGCGGTGAATATGATTTTTTTGATTAACTTGAAGTTTACTAATTTTTAGTCTCAAAGAATAAACAAGTGGTTATGCACAATAACAATCACAACTACAATATAAAGAGAGTATAGAGAGAGGTAGACACCATATGATATATACTTGTAAAACCCCAAAAATCTGAAACGCGTGAAAAGACTATTCTGCCCTTCTATTTAATAGTTATAAAATACGTAAAATCCGTCAAGCTCAGTAAATGTAAAATTTAACCTAACTTATAACTTGTTTGCCAAGTCAAATGTATGAATTGATTTACGTTTACGTTTAAAATTTCATCACACGTTTTACTTCTTAGTTTTGCACTAACCGAAATTTTAAAGGACATAAATACATAATAATAAGAGCCCATCTAACTTGTAAATTAAATTTGGACTTGGGCTTAGCCCATTGCTTCCCTTGGCTCTTCAAAACCGAAATTCCCCATAAGCTTTCCATTCCTTCTTTTTTTTTTACAATACGTTTCATAAAACGCTCATAAAACCCTAGAAAAAAATAAAAGTGGCGCCATTCTTTTTCCTTCCTCTCCTCCATTCGATCACTAAGGCGAGGTGCAAAGGAGAAGGTGATTTTGGGTCGTGGTATTGCTGGTTGTGGGTTCTAGGTCGAAGGTGGTGTTCTAATCGTGGGTTCTTGCTTAGTTATAGGAAGATCGAATGGTGCTCTTTCCTTGGTTTCAATCGGCTAGGTATCTCTTTTTTTTTCTCCATTGTTTCTGTCCACACACACACACACATATGTTTATACAAGAGAATATAAATGTTATCATGCCTAATAAATTCGAAACCCTAATTGGAATGGAACCCTAAGTGTAATTAATGGTCTAAACATGTGATTATAATGATTTTAATAAACCCTAAAACTGGACAGCATCATATGTCGAACTTGTGCGGGTAGATCGATTAGTAAACTTTTAAGGTGTATTTTCTGATTACTTTCTGGACAGGTCTGGACTTGTGATTTTCCATAGGCCATTTGGCATAGATACAGAACCCACCAATTTTTGGAGACTCTTTTAACTCATATGGGAACCTCTGGTATTTTGCTTGATTTCATTTGAGCTAAGTAAGTATTTTATAAAAATCACTAAAGTCTGGTCCGAATATGAGTTTAAGAAACTGAAAGATAAAATATGAAATCAATAGGTAACACCCTTACAAATGCATAAGAAGCTTATAAAATGAGAATATACTTATAACTCTAAGAATGTTAATGCGATAAATCCGTTATAACTTTAATGATGCCAATAAGTATTAAATAAATCATAATTCGTGTAGATTCGTTGAAGGAGACGCGACGTTATATCTTCGTGATTCACTCGTTCGTTTGTTTTTCTCTCATTTGCGTTAAGGTACAGATATTCTGACCTTTTCAGTAAAGGTTCCTTATGATGTTCTTTTCGTTAGCTTTCCTATTTTACTTATTAGGGTTTCCGATGCCATTGCTATGAACCCTTTCCTGATTGTTTGACCTGTTGCTTATCTGAACTTAGGTTTTATTGAACCATGCAAGATCTGATTTGAACTATATGTTAAACGTACCAAGTTATTTTGGATTCAAGTCTATTCGTTGTCCAGTTTGTTAGTCCTTTCCCAAGTATCGTTACCGTAGCCTTTGGGATTATTCATTTTATCCTTTCGATTGCTTTTCTTGTAGTATTCCTTGGAAATGACTTTTCCAGTCTTATAGACATGGAATTGCGTTTACTCTCTTTTTGTTTGCTTGCTCACTTAGTGCTTCTATATTGCAGCGCAGAGGAAGTTGCTTAGATGTGCTTAATACTAAATAAATTATGAATAACCGTAGTAATTTCAATATTGCCTAAATAGCGTAATTGTAAGAATCTCAATATTCATATAAGAGTAAAATATTCGAAGAATACGTAAACATTCCCACAATGGATAATCTAAATGTTATCATGCCTAATAAATTCGAAACCCTAATTGGAATGGAAACCCTAAGTGTAATTAATGGTCTAAACATGTGATTATAATGAGTTTAATAAACCCTAAAACTGGACAGCATCATATGTCGAACTTGTGCGGTCATAGATCGAATTTATAAGTGCAATAATCTGGGTTTTTGTGGGAAAAGTTTATTTTATGTCTTAGTTAAGTTTTCCAAGTGGTTTGGTCGGATTTGGAGTTGTCTAAGTCGTATTTTTGAATTTTACAAAATCAAGTGTTAAAGCTGAGAAAACGGGTCTGAAATTTAGTTGTATTGTTTGATTTTTCATTTTCAAACCATAAGGAATTGGGAGCTCTCCTTTTACAGGAGTGATATTTAGGACATAAATGAATTTCTGGGTGTTCTGGGGATTTTTCCAAGGTGTCTAAACAGGTCCAATAAGCGTAAACTTTTAAGGTGTATTTTCTGATTACTTTCTGGACAGGTCTGGACTTGTGATTTTCCATAGGCCATTTGGCATAGATATAGAACCCACCAATTTTTGGAGACTCTTTTAACTCATATGGGAACCTCTGGGATTTTTCTTGATTTCATTTGAGCTAAGTAAGTATTTTATAAAAATCACTAAAGTCTGGTCCGAATATGAGTTTAAGAAACTGAAAGATAAAATATGATATCAATAGGTAACACACTTACAAATGCATAAGAAGCTTATAAAATGAGAATATACTTATAACTCTAAGAATGTTAATGCGATAAATCCGTTATAACTTTAATGATGCCAATAAGTATTAGGGGTGAGCATGGGGCGGGGTGGGGCGGTTTTATGGTAAAACCAAAAATCGAACCGTATATTTCGGTTTTTGGAAACTACAAACCGTTTGGTTTCGGTTTTTTCAGTTTCGGTTTTTCGGTTTTTGACATTGAATCGGTTTGGTTTCGGTTTTTATTCGGTTTTTTCTTACTTGAAAAGAAGCAAGTTTTAATCTTATATGAAGTTTATAATTCTAAGTTTTCAAGCAAAAATATTTAAACAAATATCAATTATAGCATATTATCTAGCAATCCAAAGCGTCGAAAAAACGTACAAAACAACCAAACATCAATCTAAAATATAAAATGCAATTCTTTGCGGCTTTGCACTTTTCGTTCGCTTACGAGAATTGTAGGGGAAATTTTCAAAGAACACTATTGTTCGAAAACAAAGATATAATATCTATAAATAAAACAAATTTTAATGTATAGATAATAAACAACACATTTTTTTTAATAGATAAAGTTTTATACTTAAATCTTTAAAATTAAATAGCAAATCTTTTATATAGATAAAATTATATAAAAACATATAAAAAGGTGGGGTGGAGTGGTTTTCTCGGTTCGGTTTTTCTTATGAAACCAAAAACCGCCCCAAACATTCGGTTTTTATAAAATTCAAAACCACCGCCATCGGTTTGTCAAATGGGGCGGTTTTTTTGGTTCGGCTTTTTCGGTTTCGATTCGGTTTTTCGGTTTTTGTACTCACCCCTAATAAGTATTAAATAAATCATAATTCGTGTAGATTCGTTGAAGGAGACGCGACGTTATATCTTCGTGATTCACTCGTTCGTTTGCTTTTCTCTCATTTGCGTTAAGGTACAGATATTCTGACCTTTTCAGTAAAGGTTCCTTATGATGTTCTTTTCGTTAGCTTTCCTATTTTACTTATTAGGGTTTCCGATGCCATTGCTATGAACCCTTTCCTGATTGTTTGACCTGTTGCTTATCTGAACTTAGGTTTTATTGAACCATGCAAGATCTGATTTGAACTATATGTTAGGAAGACTTTGATATGTTATTTGTTGAACCTTATTATATTTGAATGTGAACCTTATGATATGAGTTATCTGATATGTTATCTGTTGAACCTTGTGTTTGATTTGGACCTGTGTCATAATTGAAATTTTGTTTGACCTAAGTTAGTTTGACACCCGAGCCAAATATTAACTAGTCATGGGGGTTCCATGTCCGTGTCAGTGATGCACCTCTGACATGACTCTAGGGCAGTAGAGTGAAGTTCTGCCACGTCCCTTATCTGTTATCTATTATGAGCTCAAGTTATATTATATGACCATTATATGTTTGTGGGGCGTATGGATGCATCCTAGATCTGATCTGTTATCCGATATGATTTGTCTAGGTGAATGATGTCGTGTGCAATACGCGTCTTCATAAAACTCTGGGAGCTAGCTACTCCGACTTATTTTGAGATTGTTTCTATATAGTTATGATGTTTTTGATATGATATGTTCTGGGCTCGTGGTAGTTAACTAAATCTTTATTTGTTATTTCTATGTTAAGTATTCTGATTATGATTCGGTATGTTCAAGTGTTAATAATTATGTGCTCGGCTTATTATATGTTATTATATGTGGTTATGCTTTTGCATGTTTATGTGACTACCGTCTACTATGCTAGGTTATGATTAATATGTTTAAATATGATTCGCATGCTGTCATCTGATGTCATGTTAGTTTATCGTCATGTGAATTCGTTGATCTGTGAGATGAATGTGCTAGTGTGAAAGTGAGTATTCTATAAGTTTAGTATGTATAATTTGTTCAGTTAATTTTGTGAACTTTGCTTATACGTTAGTGTTTTATCTGCCTATGTGACCTGCCATGCTTAAACTCTGCTGATGTTAGGATTTGATCTGAGAACTGGTTTAGCTTATTATATCTGTTTTGATAATTGCTAATGGTTATGCTATGTTTTGTTTGGTCTATTTAATTATAGTTTGTCTACTATGTTTCTATTTGTTTGTGAGACTGCCATGATTTGGACTGCTATTTCCGCTGCTGCAATATTGAATTAAGTGTGTTAAGTGAAGGTTAATTAATTTGTTGAATGCCATGTTTATTTTCTAGAAAGTGTTTCCGTTAGCCTTAGACTTTTCGTTTGGTTTATATGTAATCTATTTCTTCTTGATATGTTAAGTGTCTGGTTATTTTGATGTGTTTGCGTTGGAGTCATCAATATGCTATGTGTTTGTCCTTGATTGCTAATTGTTGTTCCGGATTCTGTGCAATTGTGTTTCTGCAGAATCCTCAATGATTCATTATTCTCGTTCCGCTACGATTTTGTTATTCGTTTCTTTGTTCAATTCGTATTTGTGTTTTTGTTTAGTTTTTGTTTTGTTATATCTGTTCACTGGGCTTTGTAAGCTCAGCCGCATTTTCTTTTCCTGCGGCAGGTATTAGGCATTCAAGATGAGCTTGTGGGATGGCTGATATGGGTTGAGAGTAGAAACTGAGAGCAAGATTTGATCATAGAGATCTTAGAATTATTTTGGTTATTTAGTTATTTATGTTTTCTTTTGGAATTTCGTAAAGACTTTCGTTTTTGTATAGTACTTAAAGTTCTGATATGAAACTGTATTTGTGATATCTTTACCCTTGTCGGGTTGGGGTGTTACATACTGGTTCAGGATGAGAGATTTATACCATCCGTAAGTCCAGTTGCAAATCCACGACAATTCGTTCAGAAGTCAGTTGACTGCTTCTATAGATACTATTCGCTAAGTATAATCCTTATGGTGGATTACAAACCGTTACAACTTCACTCCACCAATATGCACTTAGATCGGTACTTACTAAGAAGGGATACTCGAACGACATTCTGCCCTCGGAAACCACCCACAAGAATCTCGTGATTCGACTTTCCAGTAAGACCACAAAGACTTCCCCACCATAAGTATCAAACCCCAACCAGACCTTTCCCGGTCTAGGCTTGATCATCAAGATACAAGACTTCACAACCTTACAAGTGATTACAAGTGTTTGTTTGTATGATAGAACCTAACCTAGTTTGGAGACTCGATTATAATAGAAAGGGTATAAAGAAGAAGACCCTCGCCACAATTCACGAGAATGGATTAGGTTCTTGTGAATCTCTCTTGCGAAAAAGCGTTCTTTTAATTGATGATTAGATGAGAAGTTAGAACACAATAAGATATTAGACTTAGAGGGTAGAGAGAAAAGAAACTAGAAAGAAAGAATGATTGGCAAGAGGTGAGATGTAAAAGACAAGTGTTGGGTATTTATAACCAAAACCCACAAAATCCCTGTAGCAACTCGTATATTTCAGGTTAATATTTACCTATTTAATACCAATATTATTACTTTTATAAGTAATTACGAAAGTTTAATCGCTTGAACTTTACTCGTAACCGACACAAGACTATGATGAGTCTATGTGTTCTATACACTTTATTTTCACAATAGTCATATATTATATGAATTATTTCCATTTTGTCATTTAAACGTAAACTTTGTACTTTTTACATACTATGCATACTTAAACTTACGATATTAGGTTTTATCAACGTTTACGCTCGCCGTTAAACTTATCACACATCTAATATACTTAGTTGAAGAATATTGATAAGTTTTAACATTTTTATAAGTATTACATTTTTACGTTGCCCGATTTTAAATTTCGTGACTTAAACACTTTAAGTTAGCAATTGCCGGAATCAAACTATACCCCATAATCCAAAGTTATACAAGATAATTATCAATACTACACCTTAACTTTTACTCTTACACGTCTAACACACTATCTAAACATGTTTATGTGCTGTCATTTTTGCATGAATACCTTAAGCCTTAAGATTACACCTCATGCTAAGTATTCTTTTATAAAAATAAAAGACTTCACAAAACCTCCCATATCTTTCTTTGGTTCCTTGTTGCCATGACCATACAACCCAAAAATCGCCATCATTATTAAATTTTGTTAAAAGATTAAGTGTTTCAAGTTGAAAGCTTAGTTGGTACATAAGAGTTCTTGGTTCATTTCTCTTCAAGCAAGTTGTGTTCTTGGATTAATTACGAGGTTTAGGGCGGAAGTTAAGCTGTCTTTAGAGTATCTAGCTCAAGGATAATAAGGATTGCAAGGAAATTAAGTGGTAGAAGACTAGAAGAAATAGTATAAATTTGCTCTTGTGGTTTAGTTGTTTTCATCCAAGACTTTGTAAGGATTATGTTTAGTTTTCATGAATTTCCTTCATATTGGTATGTTTATACCTTGTATAAGTTGTATATGATATTATGACTTGATTTGATGTTGTACATAGCGAAAACACAAGACAAAACTTGTTTAGAATTTATTAAGAACCTTTTGGCAAATTAGTTGGAAACTAGAGATTCATACTTAGAAATTTACATAAGTTTATTGAATATGGACTTGGACAAACATATTAGACTTGTAGATATAACTTGAATTTGGTCTTTGGAATTGCTTAAAAAAGAATTATGGTTTGAAAGTTGCGGCTAGTTAAATTTTACTAAAAGAAAAATTGGTGTTGGGTTAAAAAGCACACTGATCTGATTTTAAAACGAAGTTTTGACCTCTTTCTGGTCAAAGTGTAAAACATGAAAGTTGTCCGAAATGATCTTTTACTGTAAACACGTGAGATTTTAAGCCTGAAAGTGTAAAACAATGGCTGAATTAAATGATTTATGTGGCTCCCCAAAGTTGTTTTTCCAAAAGCCTTGTCATGATAAACCATTTTTCCGAACTCGATGAAGTATCAAATTTACCAAGTTTTACTAAAACATTATAAACATAATTTTTATAAAATAACATCACTCACTTAAACCTCGGAGTAGTGATTTTCACAATCGACGAATATAATGACCAAAAACCATTTCAAATCCTTTTTGTGACAAATAACTATTTTTACCCATTTTCATGTCAAATAACCTTTACTACTCAAAAATCACATTAAACTTTTTCAAGACTATAAACATAACCGTTTTTGATCTATTATTCACAATATACGACTCTTACCCGATTTACTCAAAAATCTTTGACGTACCATAACAAATCATTTTTATAAATCACTTGTCCGTGATTAACTTAAAATATGCATAAGAAAACTTTAGACAAGCGACACTTTAATATATTTCATATTCGTTAAAATTTTGCAATTTATTTGACCACTTTAAGCTCTATGTACAACATTATAAATCAAGTCAATAACTTCATATAGACTTGTACACTTTCACGTTATCATACCTTATTCTAAGACACGATTACTATACTTTCATAGGTCATTGTTAAAGCTCGTGACTTCACAATACACTATCTATCGTTATAATCCATTCCCGATCACTACGGTGTGTTCATAGCCCCACTTTTACTAGTTTTGAACTATTTTTGGGGTGAGAATACATGTTTTTTTCACTTACTTGTTTTACTGAAACACTTGAACTACTTACTGAAACACTTGAAATGTTTACTAAAACACTATACTCGTTTACCTTTATTAGAGACACAAGTACTTAAATATTTATGTATCACCTAAGTTATCATTATTATCATTACACATCTTTACAATATTGAACTATTTGTTGAACTAACAGACATGGTATATTCTTGAACTAACGGACATGGTATAATCTCGATCTAATGGACTTGGCATAATGTTGAACTAACGGACTTGGTATAGTCTTGAACTAACGGACTTGGTATTATCTTGACGTAATTACTAAAATCTTGTGGTCCGTACTTTACTTATACACTTGACATTTGTTTAAATGAATTTATATGTGGATCTAAGATGTTACAATTCCTGTATGGGCGAGACTTGTAACAGGATTAGGTTGACATACACTTGTCATGATGATTTACTTAAAAAGATTTTTAGCTTATCTACAATAAACCTATGATCTCACCAACCTTTGTGTTGACACTTTTAGCATGTTTATTCTCAGGTTTCATAAGGCATAGCATTGAATTGGAGCATTTTAGTTGCATGGCATGATTTGAAGACGGAAATGCATTATATTCGCCATTCGATAAATTTTTTGTAAAATATTTATATAATATTATACTTTGGGACCTCTTGTTATAACTCTGATATTACTTATCGAATGGTAATTTTTCAAAACGTCTCATTTAAAGTGTGTTTTCTATAACTTGTACTTTGTGCTATGAAGTAACACCCAGTGACACTATCCTCTGATGCAACTTTTTTTTTGGGGGGGGGGGGGTTACAACCCCAGACGCCCCTGGCGTGTTGGGCTTGTGCTGGCGTGCCACCCAGCATGCCAGGAGCTATCCCAGGAATTTTTTCCATTTTTTTTATTTACACTCGACTCTTTTTAAACCCCCAATTGCGAGTAAGATGAGTGCTTTGCATCAAGGTAAATCAACATCTCATAAATGATAGAATTGCGTTTACGTAAAGTGACCCGACTTAAATGACCAATAAGGGAGTAAACCCGTTACGTGATTAGTAAAGATAAACGTAAGGATTATGGTCACTTGAATACTTTCCTTTGAAGTTCCAATGAAAGTATAAACCTCCTAGGTTTGTGATAAGGATTTAAAACATACGTTTTTAGGGGGTCATTTAAGCCTTAAATCGACACATTTTATATCCGTTACTACTTAAATCGTTCCTTTTCACATTTTAGGTCTTTTGGAAGCAAAATGCTGGAATGAAGCATTTTTGGACGAAAAGGAGCGAAAACATGAAGAAACGACAAAGGCAAGACTCAAGCTGTTCTTAAAGCTTGACGGCGTCCCATCTCAAAGGGCGACGCCATCACTTGTTGAAGATTTTGATAAAAGTTCAAGCGACGGCTCAGGTGAATTTTTTGGCTAAAGCCTGACGACGTCGAGTGTTAATTCTAGAGGGCGTCACCCTTTGTTTTACACCAGACGACCAAGGAACAAATCCCAGACGACGTCCCTATTGAAGACAGACGGCGTCACACTCATCAACTGACGCCATCCCAACGATGACTTGGCCCAAACGAAACCCTAAAGACGACGACCTGACGGCGTCACCATCAAAAGGCGACGTCGTCGCACTTATAAATCTATATATATAATTCGTATTTTTCTGCATTAAGGAGGTAGAATTTTGGAGAGCAAATCCTAACTCGTGTGTAGTCCAACTTGGACAGTATTTTAGGGTTCCAAACCCTTCTTTACATCATAAGATAAGTTTGTTAATCCATCATATCATTATGTCTACCCTATGTTTAATTGTTTGCGTGTATGCTTGCTCGTTTATCATGAATAGCTAAATTATCATTGTGTTTACTTAGATCTATGAAACCTAGTTGTTAATTATTGTTAGGTTGTCTCTTGTCTTGATTGGTAGACGCTAGCGTTAGGAAAACTGGCTTCTTCTTTAATTGTTGCGAGCTTGAACGTCCTAAATAGCAAAAATCTTAAGAGTGCACTTAGGCCATCGTTGTGTTTATTGCGTGAGTTGTAGCTTTAGGATAATATAGTATTCGGGGGAGATACTACGGTACTTAGCGATCCCGGATAGTTTAGAGGAGAGTTACGATTCATAGAATTGAGGAATTTAGCACCACCTTATGACCAAACGGAATACAACGTGTGAAAACGTAGAGGGGGGGGGGGTGAATACGTTTCCGTTTCAAACTTAAAACTTTTGTATCAAATATAGTATAAACCATTGCATTTGCTAATCTCGACGCGAGGATGCATTTAACGCATTACGGCATGTAAGGCCAACCCCTTGACATCACATAAGATTCCGCAAGATTAATGGTTCATTATAAATCAAGTTTCACCATTATTAGTCCGGTTGCTTTTTCTTGATCAAGCGTGTCATAATACGTAAAGTGTTGAATATAGTTTGTGACTATATGAAAGACCAAGTATGCATCACGAACATAGACATCAACCACATAGAGAATAAACAAAGTAATGCAAGAATAAAAGTAAAGCGATAAGTAAAAGGATAGACAAACCAACACGAGGATTTATAGTGGTTCGGCTACAAGGACACCTTCCTTGCCCTACTCCACTCCCCGAGTCACCTACTCGAGAGTTCGTAAGCACTACACCAATCTCCTTATGGCGGAGAAGCCTTCACAACGTCGCTTAACCTTTTTCCGGTACAAAGCTAAATACCGAGTTCCTTCACACCAAGGCGAACCACACCTAACACAACGTCGCCTACCCTTTATACGGTGCTAGGCTAACCACCGAGTTCTTTTACACCAAGGAGAACTAATCCTATCACAACGTCGCCTACCCTTTATTAGGTACTAGGCTAAACACCTAGTTCCATTACTTTGGAGGAACTACTACCCTTCACTACACAACACCTAATCTCAAGGAGATCCACTCCTTGTGACAACACCATCAAGGATATCACCATCCTTGGATCTAAACAAATACTATATGTATAACGATGCACCTCATCGATTATACGACCAGGCTTTCTTCACTAATGCCATTTACACGATCCTTCAGCACCTTTCACTAATGCCTTCAACACGGATCTTCGGCACTCTTCACTAATGCCTTTGACACATCTATGACACCCGTTATGTTTTGTGGCCCAACATAACAAACCTTGTGTTTTATGGCACAAACACATAAACCATCTAGTCTAGTCATAGATACAAGAATATGATACTAGACAATATCCAAGACAATGTGTCTAATGGATATGAAATTGATAAGGTTTTAAAAGGTACCATTTTGAGGGGTCGTTTAAGCCTTTATTTGATCACTTTTGTATCCGTTATTGCTTAATATCGTTCCTTTTCACTTTTTAGGTCTCTTGAAGGCAAAATGCTGGAATGGCACTTATTTGGACGAAAAGGCGCGAATATACGAAGAAAATGGCCAAAGTCAGAATCGAGACACTCAAAGCTGCTGAAAACAGAAGGAGACGGCGTCAGGTGTTAATTGCGACGCCGTCGGAGGATTTTTGTGACGATACAGTAGCCAAAAACCCTATTTTCAAGTGACGACGTCGGGCTTTAAAAGAGTAGGCCGTCGCTACTCAGACGGCCTAGATTTGATCCAGACGACGTCATAGACTGAAGGGGACGGCGTCACAACCACAAGGTGACGCCGTCACAAGGTGATCAAGACTATCACAGCATGCGCGCGAAGTAGTTGATATTGTTTTGGCCATAACTTTTGCATACGAACTCGGATTTAGGTGGTTCAAAAGCCCACGCGACCGGAACGAGAAAATATACAATTTGCTGAAAAAATGGTCGTGACGCCGTCACTCTATAAGTGTGACGCCGTCACTCTTTGCCGACAGAAAATCTGCCTATAAATATAACATTATAACTTCACTTTTTGTAAGCCCTAAACCCTAAGTCCGATTCCAGGGTTTAGGTAGGTGTTTTTCCAGCAACTTAAAGGGTTTCAAACACTCCATAAACATCGTGTAATGATTTGTTTGTTAATCCAATCCTATGGTATGTCTTCAATTATCACAATTGTTGCTTGCTCTTCATTAATTATGCTTGGCTAATTCACCTTGTGTTTGCTTATGATTGTATGAAACTTGTATATAATTAATTAGATCTTATTGATTTCTTAGTGATGCTTGTGTCTATCTTCATCATTAGGGGTGTGACAATTTCAATGAGTCTAATTGGTTTAGTTTATAATTCTTGCACCCTACTGTCTCTTGTTTGATTGGTTGTCTATTATCTTAATTGTAATTAGCTTAGGAGTGCGACTAGGCTATCGTTGTGTTTAATACTTGATAAATCTTTGATAGTTTATGAATGACTTGGTGGATTTCGTTTACTAAATCAAAGATAACCTTAAAGTTAGTTTATGAATGACTTAGTGGATTTTGTTTACTACACTTAAAGGTGACTTTAAAGAGTTAGGGAATGCACACCTTACGACCTTAGAAAACACAACGCGTTAAGAATAAGGACGTGACAATTCAACCATCAATAGGACGTGACAATTTAGTAGGTAGAATTGGATAGCTAGCAAGGAGTAATACATCATAAGTAGATACGCTTCACGTTACTGGTAGATCCATAATTTAGTTAGTATCTTTTGGGATAGTTGACTAGCAACTCATTCCACCATCCCCTCCAAAACCGAGATTCATAAAATATAAAAATACAAAAATAATCATCCCTCACCTTTAGACTTAAATCAACATACACTTCAGCCTAACGACACTATTCCCCTAGAGAACGATATCAATACCCGTGGCTTACCCTAATTACTACACTACAACGATTAGGTTCACTGCCTAGGGTGTTATAAAACTTGCTCGAAGAAAAGGAAGTTCCTTTGACCCCGAACGACGCGTGTAGCGTTATCAGAAATCCTAAACTAAACATCAAGAACCCAAAGCATGATGTAGTTAGTCTTCTATGAATGAAGATGACAAGTTTCCCAAGCTTGTTGTAGAAGATCTTCATGTGCTTGTATCTTGTGATGGGTGATCACTTCAGTAGGTAAGGAAGCAAGATCTCTAAGCTTGCTTTGGAGGATCACTTCGGGAGTATGCTTACAACAAATGAGAGTTAGAAGCATTATGATCATATGAGATGAGGGTGGTTTACATGTTTCCTAATGATCTAACTATCCTAGATTTGGTGGAGAGAAACTATGTGTGAAGGTGTGAAGAAATGGTAAGAAGTGGTTTGCTATTTATAGGCAAAAAGACCAAAACCATGTTCTGCCCCCAAGGATCCCTTCTGGAGGGATCTGGCCTTTGTAATTCCAAGGGATCCGTGGGATACTTGAGGGATCCGTGCACGCTCCTGTTTACCCATGGTTTATGGGTTAAAACTATGGGCTATGGGTCAAGGATTTGAGTGCCCACCAAGGTACAATGTATCTAGACATTGGGTATGGGTCTTGGGTCATGGGTCATGGGTTTTACCCAACACATTTACTTATGTTTACTTAAGTGTTTTATAAACTATTTAACTAAACATGTTTAATGGTTTGTTAGGGGCTTGATCATAATGCAACATAACAAACATGTACGAACCTGTGTTGTAGCATACAAGGACTTGAGTCGTCGAGAGGTGTTGAGAGTATGTTGAGACAAAATATAATTACAAGTAACTTATACATTTTACGTTATGTATTACAAGTTACATGTTTGTCATCAACAAAACAAATGAGAATGTATAGATTAAATATCGTAATATTTGCACTAACAATCTCCCCCTTTTTGATGATGACAAAATATATGTAAACATAATAGATAGGTAAAATGTCAAAGTTACTTGTGTCCGTACTTCCTATACATTACCTTCTTTGTTTACACTCTTCTCCCCCTTTTGTCGAAACAAAAAGGGTGTGTCCTTTCTCCCAAGAATGGTGAGTTTGCATCATCCCTAGTGAAGTTAAAATAAAAACACCTTATTGCTCCAATTGGCATACCACGCCAATACCTTCAACACGAAGCACTAATGACGAAGCTTAGCAACTCATGACTTTGAGCTTGCATGTCTTCAAAAGGTGTTGATCTCGCCTTTAAAAGGAACCTAGAGAATCACACAAAAAAAATAGAAATTTCCTTTGAATTATGACCATTATTGCCAACGGCTTAATGGATCAAATTTTTGAGGCTTAACCTACATCAAGGTTAGTGTTAAGAAGAAAAGAAAAAAGAAAAATATATGATGAGAAAGAAATATCCATTTTGTTGAAACACAAAGGAATTTTGAAGAATGAATGTGTGCATGCTCCCCCTTGACAGTTGCTCCCCCTTGTTAAAGGCGTCAAGTATTTTAGGAAGGCTAAGACGAAATTATTGCAAAATTTGCAATGTTTTAGCTTTGACGAAAAACTCCCCTTTATTGAGAGCGTCAAGTACTCCTAGTGTGTTTTGAAAATCTACAAAACAAAAAGTTAGTGCAAAATTATATTCGTCCTTGGACGAGTAAGTCATATGATGCACTTTATAAATACTCGACGAAAGCTCCCCCTAGCTCGAGGGCGTCAAGAAGAACCTACAAAAAAAATGTAAAAGTTCGTCCATAAATAGACGATAATCCCATACACATCAAGGTGTATATATATGAACCTACAAAGAAAGGATTAGTGTCAAAAAGAGAATAATCCTACTACTTGCATCATCATGGTTGGTTTAGAGGTTGTAAGGTTTGTTCAAGGTAAGAAAAATATGCTTAGGGATGAGACGCATTTCATTACGAAATTCACTTGGCTTTTGACAACATGGATGTTTGTGGAGGATGGTTGAGCGATCATGAATTGTAGTGGTAGTGAGACACTTGTAGGATGTGGTTGACATAAGTAGATTATGGTTTGAGGTTGTGGTTGACACAAGTAGGATGTGGTAGAACATGAGACATACTTTAACACGTAGTTCATGAACTATACCTTGGACACGGTGATAATGATAGAAATCATCATTATGACTTAGAGGTATGGAATTTGTGATAGAGGTGATGAAAGGTATCAAGGTGAATCTTTGACTTGGTTGATGACTCACTATAGGTGGTAGACATGATGACTTTGTGAGTAGTGATAAAAGTGAAGTAAGATGGTTAGGATGATGCAAGATTAGAAATAACAAAAAAATGTGCGAATGAGCACAACTTGACTTGATGATGAAATCGACTATTGTCATCCTACAAGAATCCAAAAGAGTTAGTACAAAAGGAAAACATTTATACCAATGGATAAATTTTTCACATAAAATCATGAAACAAAAAAGGAAGAACACGTAAAGACTCATATAAAAGCAACTCATTTATAAACATATAGGAAACAGATAATCCTAAGTGTTGAAAAAGTGCTTGTGTGGGAAAAAGGAAATTTGAAATGATTATCTAAAGAGATAAAGTTCCTAATGTTCCTCCGGTTCCCTCACTAGAGGGATCCGGCTAGCTTAAGTCTAGGGATCCGGCTAAAAGATGAAGTGAAAAAGAGGTGATTGGGTTCTAGCAAGGTCTAGCACCTACATATCCTAAGTTACTCAATCTATTAAGTGTCGTATATGAAGATGGACTTGAATGATCAAGAGAGAATGATTGATGGTAGCTAATGATTGCCTTTTATGGAAAATGGGGCTTTATGAGCACTAGTGGATGATTAAAGATGACACTAAGACATTTGAGAGTGTCAAATGGTGTTAAATGATCCTAGAGATCAGATGATGACTTAAGAGAGATTTGGAGAATTCCTTAAAAATCATAAGAAATTAAAACCTAGTTTTTGGCCTATTTTGAGGTAAGGATGACTAAAAACAATTTGCTAAAATTGAGAGAAATATCAAACTAGGTGTTTTGAGATGAAAGGAACAATGTGTAAACATTGGAGCGGAAAGATGGTGAGTTTTGAACTAATAAAAAAATACTTCGAATGTGATCCTAAGTCATCCATGAGTGAATGTGAGATCAACTGAGCCTAAGGAAAGTTTAAGTGATCCTAATGTAGTATGTTTAACTAGTCCAATAAGGTCTAGAATGTTGGATTGATGCAAGGAGGCTACAAAGGAACTTCTGTCCACCCGGATCCTACGGATCCTTCACTTGAGGGATCCATCTAGTTACATCTAAGGGATCCGGCATCTGAGACATATTTTCTTAACAGAATAGTTGCAGAATTTTGCTCTATGTTTCGAATTATGAAACAAATTGTTTCTACAGCAAGCATACATGTATACACGTTAAGCAAAGCAAGGAGAGCATGTAGAGATCACATATAGGCAATCAAATGAGATCGAGCTCACAAATAACATAAAGGTTTAGCAAACTTTAAAGCACTATTCAAGAAGTCCAAAACAGATTTACGGTCTAGATTAGTAAATCATTTAAACTAACAATGACATGAAAGGTATGTGTCTAGAAACAAAAGAGCACATGATGGTGTTCAAGACAAAAGAGTTGTGAGGTGCTAGTTTAGGACAATATAGTCATTACGGATGGTGGTTAGCATACAATGAGCTTCGTCCATGAAGTCATGTAGCTCTTCTCGATCAAAGCGAGATAATCGCTTGATGAGGCAAGTGGTTGTGATTAGCTAAAAGAAAATTTAATTTTACAACTTGTTTGATTAGTAATCCTAAGACAATGCAAAGTATTTCCATTGTAAACTTACTTTAGGAAAACATAGGAGTATAAATTTCTCAAGTGAGAGAATGAATATGAGACTATTACTAGCGGTGCTCAATTACGGCTAAACACGACCATTTTTACGGGCGATTCCACATACCCAACTTCTCTCAAGGAAGCAATTCAACCGTTAGGTCAAATTGAGTTTCTAGTGCAATAAGTTCTCCAGTATTCATTCTCAAGTTAGGAAAATTTATATTCCTACAATGGCCTATCGAACAGTAGCAATGATGATACTTTGCTTCGTTTATATTAATATTATACTTGAAACAACTAAGGTGACGAAGGTGTCAAAAAATTAAACGTTGTCCATATAGTGAACAAAAAAAAATGGTTGCATGAGCTAGTTCAACATATGTTGTTGGAAAGCTCGACTTTGGACTTTCGGATATGAACAATTATATTTGCGTTGCAAAATAATTTACTTGAGTATATCGGATGAAATAATCAAGTTGTCAATCCTACTATGAAGCTTGGAGAGCAATCATGAAAAGGAAAACGGGATAGTACATCATCAACACAAGTGTAGGTTATGATCCGATGTACATTCTTGTTGTTTTTAGAAAATGATACAAGAAAATATGAAATCAAGAAATCATATAAGAACATAAAACATTTATGTTGCACACATGACAAACTCAATCAAAAGGCCATTTAGTGTGTTTATATGTTTTAAACATTTTTCAACTTATAAAACTAACATTTTCGACACAACTAGATGTTATCCCAAACATTCCTTCAAATAGCACATTGATTAGTAGACTATTACTAAATCGACAAACAAGAGAATGAATAGTAAGGTAAGGAGGCCACATATGCTATTCAATCAAACAAGTACAAAAGCTATTTGAGATAAGCAAATAATCAAGTAATGCAAAGAAGACAATTTATCATTTAGCATAACATACGAAAGTTCTTTTCATCGGTTTGTGTTAAATATAAACATGTATACCAAGCTTGATTAGTTTATTTTATATTTATAAATATGATCAAAACCTTAATTTCAATAGAGGACACATTGTTATTCAAAAGCGAAAACATCCGTCTCCAATTAGATCAAAAGTTTGTGCAAAAGTTATGATCGAAAAATGACTTTCTATTATTAATCAATGATTCTGTAAATTATTGTTTTGAATCAGTTTATGAAATCATTTTTAAATGAAAGTAGACTCAAATACCTTTAAAACGATAGGTGGCACGACTTCTAACGACTTACGGTTAAAAAGTTATGAATTTTTGAAATTCAGACAAAAACTGTCTTCTGTACCTACGGATCCCACGGATCCCTTACTTGAGGGATCCGTCCAGTGTAACCTGAGGGATCCGCGGATCTGACACAGAATTACACAAATGCACAAGTTGACCCGACGAAAAGGTTTAACCTTTGTAGACTTTTTAGTGAAGTTATATTAACCATTTTTACCTTTATTCAAGCTTGATTAACAAGATATCTAACAACAAAACTTCAAAGAAAAACAAATAACAAAACACTTTTCATATTATGCTTGACTTCACCAAAAATTTGATACGAGGACCTTACTCGTTTTGAAAACCATTTGTTTTAAAAACTAGAGGCAACCCGCTCTGATACCAATTGTGAAAACGTATAAGGGGGGGGGGTGAATACGTTTCCGTTTCAAACTTAAAACTTTTGTATCAAATATAGTATAAACCATTGCATTTGCTAATCTCGACGCGAGGATGCATTTAACGCATTACGGCATGTAAGGCCAACCCCTTGACATCACATAAGATTCCGCAAGATTAATGGTTCATTATAAATCAAGTTTCACCATTATTAGTCCGGTTGCTTCACAGTATCTACACAGTTTCCGTAATCACTTCTCACGGCTTCTAGGCACAACTTCCGTAATCACTTTCCACGACTTCCTAGCACATTTACCGTAATCACTTCTTACGGATCCAGCATATTAGCTACTCCACGTAGCAATATGTATATCATAAACAAATCTAGGTTCCTACCACTATAGGAACTACCACAACAGTGTTCCTCACCTAGAGGAACTCTAATCCACAACACATCACTTCCCATCATCAAGGAGGTTTCATTACCTTGATCCACGAATCGGAACATGGATTATTTCCCATCCGCTGCAACACTATCCTAATCAAGAGGAACCACATTTTCTTGAGCCACCAATCGGATCGTGGCATATTTCCCATCCGCTGCAACACAATCCACACCAAGCGGAACCACACTTCCTTGAGCCATAAATCGAAACATGGCCTTTTTCCAATTCGCTGCAACACTTCCGAAGAGGCGGTATTCCTCTAACCACATCACGAATGCTTGAGAGCTCATCCACTGAGCCCCTCACCTCATCCCGTTCCTTCCACAGGAACATCGGCTTGGTGATATTTAGGAGCACAACCAAACAGATAGGAAAATGAATAGCGAAATGAAAATAAGAACGTAATGAAACAAATAAGAGATACACCAACTACAGATACAAACACTACGTATGAACCAGAAAGTATATCAGTGTTTGATATAAGTTGTGAAATGCATAATACTGTGCGAACTAGTTCTTTTTCGTTGGCCTGATTATTACCACTTTGAACTAAATATTACTTGGTAATTAGAACGCCTTAGAATACACTACAGTTCCCCAACCGGAATGTACGGCATTACGCAATTTACGTAGGAGCGCAGCTCTAATCGTTTACGTTACCAAATATGATATAAACTATGTTTTCAAAATTCAAACTTTGCCTTTGCATAAGTGGGGGGGGGGAATATGCAAAAGTGTTAACCATAGTCTCGCCCAACGGAGATCAAAAATTTTGTTTACCAAAAGTTTTGCTCATTCCAGGAGCATAGTTTAAAAACCACTTCAGTTCGTATTATACTTTTCACAAAACAATAAACAAAAAGAAACTTCAAAACAACAATCTATAGAACAATTAGTTCGAACTTATTTCCATTTTTACCAATTATAT
>BPTQ01000009.1:119354240-119395018 GCA_019973895.1 Chrysanthemum seticuspe | reverse complement strand
AGGGTGTGGGGGAATTACTCAACCGATATGGAAGAAGTAATTATATTACAGGTATCAAACAAGGGTTTATCCTAATGCCTCTTATCATTTAGTTATTCCTAACTACACAAGTGTAGCCTCACTTGCGATCTCGGAATGCATCACAAAACAAGTTCTAGAATCTAATATACTACCGGTTCACACTCTAAGCATTAATGATGAATGCTTTAATTCCTACTAATCTAAGGGCGATCCTCACATTTTGGGTGGAATTTGGGTGGTAAGGGTTTTTGTGCTAGTCATGCAACTTCCTATCCGTGAGACGCTTTTGTTAAGACTAATGGCCCACTCCTATATGTCATAAAAAAATTTAAATTTGGTGCCAAAATTACCCTAACCGACATTTCTCATGGTTTATTACACAATCACAATTGAACAAAGCAAATAGTCAAGGATAAGCATAGTTTCAAAGTTCCCGTTTTATTTTCCCTCCCTACACTTAAACTGAACATTGTCCCCAATGTTCCCCGAAAGTATCAAAGTTATGATAATTGGAAGGTAATTAAAAACGAAAGAAACTAGTACTCCCCTGATTAGCTCGGTAGGATCCGTGTAAAGTGGTGGTTAAATCTTTTTCAAGAAGAATTTATGCGTGAAAAGCTCCTTCCAATCTTATGTAACTTCTTCTTGACAAACTAAACCTGCACTCTTGAAGAAAACAAACGAAACCTTCGCGTAAAATCGGCGGTAATAATATATATAAGACTCGATTTAAACTAGGATATAATGCTTGTGGAATGGATGTTTACAGAATTTCTAAGAAAATTAAGACCTGGAAAATTCCAAAAATTTATAAGTAGCTCAAAAAACGAGAAAAAGTAATCTGATGTTTTTACTCCTTCCTGACGCCGTCAGGTTGCAATCCTGACAAAAACTGGTCTGCGATTTTCTGGAAAAAATTCTGGAAAATTTACATCTTTAGAATCTGGAAAAATTTCTGCAAAACATTCATTATGACTCGATACAAGCATTTGACTCGAACAAACAAACATAAATATCTTTTAGTTAATTGTTATTCTCATGTTTACGTTTCTTTTGAAAAACGTGTGTAATCCTCCCTACACTTATCCCTTATGTAAAATACCTTTATATGTAATTAAGACGAGGTTAAAAACAAAATAAAGCATTTTTACAAATTTAAACATGAGAATAAACAATCAATGAAAGATATACGACACACAAATAAAAAATGAAAAACAAATAAACATGGGTTGCCTCCCAAGAAGCGCTTGTTTTTATTCGAGTCACGAGCCTGACTCTACCCTTATTTAACAGATAAAGGGGAAGTTTTCCCTACACTTAAGTTCAAGTGCGGGTGATAGTAGCAATACACACCCTTAGGGTGGAAATTTGCTACGTGAGGAGAGGGTGATGGGTGATTTATATGCTCAAAAGAGTGTGCTCCATTCATTATAACCTTACCTAAGTCTATTGGTGCAGCGGGTGAATCAAATCTCCCTCCTAAAAATGGATCATCTTCTATTAACTTCAAAAGATTCTTAGTTAAGGATCCATCTTGACCTAATAAACCCGGTTTAAACCCATAGTGTTTCTTGTTATCAACCATGAATGGGTGATATAAGTGTGTAAGGTCATGGGTTACTCCTATATTAGCTTCCACTCTACATGGCCTAGAATCTACCACCTTTATCAAGCAACTACCCGGACTATCTATTTTGATGGGTGGATTGGGGCCTAATTCAATTCCAAGATTCACATCTAAAGACGGAACATTGGGTAAGGTTTTTGGTTGAGGCTTCGGTTCATCAAAATTAGGAACTTCCCTAGGACTAAGAGAGAGGTCATGACAACAAGCATCTAAACCTACATTCCCTAGTGGCGTTTGGTCCAAAGGTTCTACAATCGGGGTTCCTATAGCCTCTTCTACTTCTTCCGGGTAAGTTATAGGCGATGTGTGTTCCTCAAGTGATGGTAGGACTTGTGGGTTATCCGATGGGATTGGATTTTCTACTCTATCCTCCATCTTATCAAGATCACCTATGTATTCATTTTGTATTGTGGTAGCGCCTAACCATGACATGCACCTTGGTACCTCAACTCTAATCATCTCCTTCCTAAACAACCTTTCCGACCGAAGTTTCCAAATTGAAAATAGGTCTAAAGATTCGTTTTTTGGGTCCCATGTTCCACTTCTAAATTGGGCGTGAATCTCAAAGGTTTCCCATGCAATTCGAACACCACGTCCCCAAATATCCCCATCCGCTACGTAGTCAAGTCTCCTTTGGGTTTCGTGGGCGATACGAGTGTAAAAGAATTGTAGTGGAAACAGTAAATCAATACCATGATAAAGGACTTTTTGTAATAAATATTTAATTCGAGTCCACGCCTCCGGAAAGGATTCATCATGATGTTGCTGGAACCTCAAGATCTCATTTTGGAGTGTAAGGGGTAAATTATGTAGTAGATTTCGCTGATTGGGTGAAAGTTTTGGTAGATTCGCGTTCTCCATAACGGCTAACGGAATAGTCAATGAAAATGGTTACGAACAAAGGTCACGAAGAAGGGGGATAGACTACGAAGAAGCGAAAAATGAGAAAAAAAGTTTACTTGATAGGAATCAAGCAAAGAAACCTAAACGAGGTGGACTACTAACTAGCTATTCTATTCCCCGGCAGCGGCGCCAAAAACTTGATAACGCTACACGCGTCGTTCGGGGTCAAGGAAACTTCCTTTTCTTCGAGCAAGTTTTATAACACCCTAGGCAGTGAACCTAATCGTTGTAGTGTAGTAATTAGGGTAAGCCACGGGTATTGATATCGTTCTCTAGGGGAATAGGAATGCTAGTAGGGAGTTACTACGCTAAGGTTAAGGTTGAGGAAGATTATTTTTTTATCTTTTTATATTTTATGAAAATGGAAAAGTACGAATCTCGGGTATTGGATTTGGGGGGTTGGTATTTCTACCGATTACTCTACTATTATCTAATTATCTAAACTAAGGTTGTGGGAGTCTATGTCTAATTAATGTGTGCTCGTATGATAGTTTAAAGATGTGTTTACTTAGTTTGTATTACTCCTTAATTATCTCCTATTGATGGTTGAGTGTCACGTCTTATTCCTAGTTACGTTGTGTTTCTAAAGTTGTAGGGTATGCGTTTCTCCCTAACTCTTTGAAATTACCAAAGGGTCTTGTCTACAAATCCACGTAGAGATTATAGACTCCTACTCTAAGGCACTCTTCGGATGTTTTAGCCTACAATCACTCAGGTAATCATACTCTAAGGTTCACAAAGATGAATCAAGCATTAAGTACACAACGAATGACCTATCGCATTACTAGATCATTAGTCAACTAAGATAAGAAACAACCAATCAATATTCAATAATTAAGTTTCATACTTCCTAAGCAAACACACAAATAAATTAGCCGGACATGGAGAACATGCAAGCATACACACAAATAATCAAAGACATAATTGAATTAATGAAGCAAAGACTTATCTTGGTGTAAGATAGGGTTAAAAACCCTAAAATACTGTACAAGACACCTTAGGTTTGGTTTTAGGTTTTTACTCCAAAGACTCTCCACACAAAGACTGAAAAATTCGGATTCTATATATAAGATTACAATTGCGACGGCGTCACCTTATGTTTAGTGACGCCGTCGTGTCGCCGCCATTAGGGTTTCGTCTTGGCCACGTTAACCTTGCGACGGCGTCACCTTATGTCCGTGACGCCGTCCTCTTCAGCTTCTGACGTCGTCTGGATCGCATCTAGGCCGTCTGAGTAGCGACGGCCTACTCTTTCACAACTAGACGCCGTCTCTTGAAAACACGAGTTTTGCGTTCTGACCCGTCACAATAATTCTCCGACGGCGTCGCAAATAGAACCTGACGCCGTCGCCTTCTACATTCAGCGACTGTGAGTGTCTGATTTCGACTTTGGCCATTTTCTTCATATATTCGCGCCTTTCTGTCCAAATAAGCGTCATTCCAGCATTTTGCCTTCACGAGACCTAAAAAGTGAAAAGGAACGATATTAAGCAATAATGGATACAAAAGTGGTCAAATAAGGACTTAAACGACCCCTCAAAATGGTACCTTTTAAAACCTTATCAAATATCCCTACACTTGTTATTTGCTTGTCCTCAAGCAAATGTGCTTTTAGCCAATTAATTTATAAGTTAGGGGTCATTCAGCATTAATTCAAAACGGTCCACAACACATATAAGCCCCGCAAAAGTCATAACAAGCACGGAAATTACATACTAGCACCTCACATGGGGTGTTTGGATACTCACATCTCTCTCAGGTGTATAAATGAAATATAACAATATAGGAAATGGAAGATAAACACTCATTAACCGGTCCTAGTACATAGATTACCATAGGCTTGAGAATAGATCAAACCTCCATCGCTTTGGCGTAAGCACCTAGGAAAGACTATCAAAGAGGTCTTTAAAGGGTTGTAACGTTAGGCTTACGGTAGGGAAATAAGGGTTTGGTGGGATAGGCTATATAGTGGTGGTAAGTCAAAAATCTTTATGTTAACTGCATATGAAGAATGGCGTTGCTAAGCCAAGACTCGACACTCTAAACTCTAGATAACTGAAATAAACAAACATAAATTTAAAGGATAGATGTAGGATGGTAGCCCGTTTTTTTTTTTTTTTTTTTTTTTTTTTTTTTTTTTTTTTTATCACTCTATTTTTTTCTTTTCTCTTTTTCTATATTTTTTTTTCGATTTTTTTTTTTTTTTTTTTTTTTTTTTATTTTTTCATACACTTTTACTCTACCATCCTCTACGATAACATCAAAATACTAGGGATTTACAGGGACATCCCTACACTTGAGTTTTTATTATTTTAACACTAATTTGACCCGATTTGAAAAGATCAAAACACTTGGGGTACATTATTACGTAAACAAAGGGAATTTGAATTTAACGTTCCCTTCCCGTCATTTCATAAACTTTAACTTTTCCCATGAATCCCAATCATCCCAAAACTGTATACAAAGGATATGACTCGACTTAGCAACTTATGCAAGCAACTAGATAATTGAACTAAGGGTTTAGGGTGATAACAAACATTTGCACTAAAAGTGAGTGCATAAGGGGTAGGCTAAGGCGATTTGGGTGTATATTTGGGGGTGGGGTGTAAACAATGCTCTTCATTGATTTGGTGGAGAGAAACTATGTGTGAAGGTGTGAAGAAATGGTAATAAGTGGTTTGCTATTTATAGGCAAAAAGACCAAAACCATTATCTGCCCCCAAGGATCCCTTCTGGAGGGATCCGGCCTTTGTAATTCCAAGGGATCCGTGGGATACTTGAGGGATCCGTGCACGCTCCTGTTTACCCATGGTTTATGGGTTAAAACTATGGGCTATGGGTCAAGGATTTGAGTGCCCACCAAGGTACAATGTATCTAGACATTGGGTATGGGTCTTGGGTCATGGGTCATGGGTTTTACCCAACACATTTACTTATGTTTACTTAAGTGTTTTATAAACTATTTAACTAAACATGTTTAATGGTTTGTTAGGGGCTTGATCATAATGCAACATAACAAACATGTACGAACCTGTGTTGTAGCATACAAGGACTTGAGTCGTCGAGAGGTGTTGAGAGTATGTTGAGACAAAATATAATTACAAGTAACTTATACATTTTACGTTATGTATTACAAGTTACATGTTTGTCATCAACAAAACAAATGAGAATGTATAGATTAAATATCGTAATATTTGCACTAACACAACGCACCAATTAAGATGAGGATGTGACAATTCAACCAACCAATAAGAGATAACTAGGAAGTAAGAACATCTAAGTAAACACATTTTTAATCATAATAAGAGCATACCTACATTAACATAGCCTATCTTTCATTTTCATTGTTTAAGTAGTTCAATAGTTTTATTAAAAAGTAGTTAAAATTGGTAGAAGTACCACCCCCAACTCCTATACCCCGAGATATTTACCTTGCTTTTTAAAAAACATAAAAGACTAAAAAGAATCTCCCTCAACCTTACCTTCTCGTCATACATCTCTTCCTAGCATCTCTATTCCCTTAGAGAACGATCAACCCCCTGGGCTTACCCTTACTACACTACAACGATTAGGTTCACTGCCTAGAGGGTTGTAAAGCTTGCTCGTAGAAAATGAAGTCTTTCGACCCCGAACTCTTCCATCATTTTGAGCAAAAACAATTTTTTCTTGGCTCGAGGCTTCGTAAAAACATTTATGAGTTGACGTTTTTGTAAAACCGGGAGGACTTATTTTGGGAACCTCTATAAGTTTAAATCTTAAAGTAAACTTCTCAGATACCATGTACGAACTTGAATTGAAAGAAGCACCTTAGTCGGGTAAGAGGAAAGTCGACTTGAAAAACCCGAAAACTTTGAGTCTGGCGCGCTGGCCATGTGTAGGCCGCGTGAGTTGGGGCGCCTGACCTAGATTTCAAGGTATTTGATTTTTTGCTATGTTTGTGATTTTAAGTGTTCTGGTTGTATATTTGTCATCATTAAAATATTATAAGGTCTTTGGTCTACACCAACATTATTGTTAAGATAAGAAAGAGATTGATTATCATTCTTGGATACGTCAGTTATGTTTAATAAAACTGAGTTAGGATCAAATAAGAAGATTACTTAAAATAAGAAGGAATAAAAAGTACTATAACCCCAAATCCGAGATGCACCGACCTAAATTAGATGCATCCCTATAATCTTAGACGCATTATAACGCATCATAGTGTGTTTTCTAGCTTTTAATTAGATGCATATACGTATATTAGATGCATTTCATGATTTCTCTTGTTTTTTGTTCCTCTGCACGTGCCGAAATCATGAAAATCAATTTGCACCATCTATGCATCAAATTAACTTTTGAAACTCAAGATGTTGAATCTATATGAATAGAAATGTATCTAATGTAAGTCGTTGCATCTTAAATGCGTGGTTTTGGTCACTTCTCACCACTTCTTATTTTAATTTACTTTTTATTGGATCCTTACTCCAATAAAACTAACTAAAGCTTATTGAAGTTAGATTTAAGGTATGTCTGGTGAAATTATCTAGAGTTCTATGTTCTAGGAGATAGATTGAAATTTTTTTATTATTATTATTTTTTTATAAGGTAGTTAGAATTGAAACTTATAAATGCAAAATGACATTATTCAAACAAATATATTTACATAATTTCAAGGACATTAATGTAATTTACTATTTCTATCATAAAAGAGTTTTCACACTCCTCAAAAGCTACTTCAAGTATTTTTCTTTTAAAAAGAGATTTTAGATTTCATGTGCTCTTATAACTTTGTTGATGATTTAAGTTTGAGAAATGATAAATAGGCCTAAATAAATAGACTTGATTCATTTGCCCATATATTTAGGAACACGACCTTTTATATTATCACTAATATACCTTTATAAAATATTAAATAAATTTAATTTTCTTTAATCTATGTGTTGCGCCGGTATGTGTCCAAATTTACGGCTACACAAACGTGTTTTAACTTGCTGAATTTACCACATCATATCAGATTTTTTTTTGTGTCATATCCTTGTTCGTAAAGTGGTCATGATCTAGGTTGTCACACATAACAAGCCATTTGTGTTAGAAATATTATTAGTGCCCATGTCATGAGTAAAATTGTAGTACACATCTAGATTAACTTTTTTAGTGACTATTAAATTTATGATTCCTTTAACGATAGGAAAAAAAAAGTAGAAACATTATTTAATGTTGTTTGCAAAATTAAAATAAGATGTTAGGAATGATACTGAATTACTAATCTAATAAAAACAAGTTTAAAGAAAAAGTGATTTATACTTTAAACCAAGAAGTTATTAAGAAGGGTATATTAGTAATGACTTAAAAACCAAAGCTCACATGAACTCTCATTTGTAGGTTTTTATTTAGGTCTAAGTATCATTTCTCTTTAAGTTTATAGAGTAAGGATCAAATGAGAAGTAAAATTAAAATGAGAATTGTGAGAAGAAACCACAGCCGCACATTTCAGATGCACTTAAAAAAATAGATACATCTCCCCCTAAATTTCTCCTGCTCATTTGAAATGTGTGGCTCTAATTTCTTCTCATTCTTCTTATTTCAATTTCTCTTCTCACTAGATCTCTTCCCTAATTTTATAATAAAAGCTAGTAGTAGTTTGTTATAAAAACCAAAGCTCACATGAACTCTCAAAAGCTCTCTCCTTAAAATAAATTTGTAATCAGGTTTTTACTTATAGACGTGTTTACTAAAGTATCTGTAGCGTATAATTTAAATTGAATAATAGATACAAACAAATTCTATGTTACACAAATTTAGTACGTTCGTCTTAAGGTCATGGGAAAGACCACCTCTGAGGACCTATACAGGGGTCTAATTCCAGACCCTCCACACCTCGCAATAGCTTTTTTGATCCAGGTTTCTTCACCGCATGTATTTAAGAAATTTTGTGTGTGTTTGTGTATGTGTTTCTAGTATGAAAAAGATTCATAAAAGCGCGTGAAGAGGGAATGTATTATCACCTATAAATGAAATAAGATATACAATGAGAGGGGGATCTTAATTTAAGGTAGATTTTAACATAGGATAGAGGGGGAATGGATACTAACTTCACTCAAAGAGCATTCACAATACGCTATTTGTCACTAAAAGTGTCAAAAGTACCTAAACGACAGAACTTGTCTAACCCAGCTTGACCCGAACCCTAACCACAATAAACATGGTCGACCGATAGGATGATCGATTGCCTTTACTGTGGCCAGTCAATTGCCTGTCGATCATTGGGTTTTTTTTGTCCTCTGCACGAGCGACTGAACAAACAAAACAATCCCACTTTCTAACATTAATCTTACCGTTACATGCTTAAAAAAATCTTTTAAAATTTAAAAACATTATATTTTGCACTATAAATACTTCACCTAAACAACAATTCAAACCACAATTCAAATCACAATTCAAACTACAATTCAAATTACTTCTCACATTTCACCATGTCTAAGAAAACTCCTCAATCAAAAACCTGAAGATCCCGAGTGCAACAAACCACTCCGCATTTAACACCAGATCCGAATTTCCAGTTAACCGGTGTATCACCAACCGTTAATTTCTGGCCCGCCGATTTTGAATATCATTCAAGACTACCTCAACCACCACAAAATCAAAACATTTTTTCTTATAATAATCGTCTATTCAACCTATAACAACCAACAATCTTTTTTCCAATCACCAACCGGATTGTATCGTCCGACTATAGATTCATCGACTTCTTCCCACTCAAATCATCAATCTATTCTCCGGTTAACATCATTAATCTTGATATGGATTTTGATGACCAATTAAACTATAATCTAGATTTTTATATGGGAACTGGTTCGGGTCAAGCTTTTATCCGACTCAAGATAATTCTATGAGCCAATGTTCGGGTCACGGGTCGTTTCACGAGTCGGCTCCAATTGAAGACGACTCTCCTATCGACGAGATGTCACCCGTCAAAGCTAAGAAGCCTTCAAAACGAGCTGCAAAGGCCAAAAAGGATGATGGTAAGAATAAGGAGCATGAGTCGGCGATATGGACAACTAAGGAAGAGGTGGCGTTGTGCAGAGCTTGGTGTGATGTGTCGGAAAATAGCAAGCTGGGCAACACTATGAAGGCTCGGGGATTTTGGGAGAAGGTTATTACTTACTTTGAAAAAAAAATAGTTCAAACAGAAGTTACAACTCGATCTTTAGCAAATGGAAAAATAGGGTTCGCCCTAGAGTTGGTGCATTTTGTGTCATTTTCAATAATATTCAAGAGAATCACGGAAGTGGTGAGAATGACCTCAATATGTACCAAAAAGCGTATGCAGAATACATGGTGGTGCACCAGCATCCCTTTACATTGGAGTAGTGTTGGGAAATTTTGAGGGATCCTCCTGCTTGGAAGGAAGTTGAGATGCCTGCTTTCCGAAGCCCAAAAAGGGTCCAAAGAAATCCAAGACTTCTGAAACCACCTAGAATGGAGGTTTCAATTTGAACGATGATGCAGATGAGTCTAAGGAAGAGACTCGAGAAGAGCGAGCAATTGGTCATGACCAATCTAAGAAAAATAAGAAGAAATTACCCGCCCCCAATCAATCCAAGGTTTCGTTTACTGATTTGGTAGCCAAAAAATTCTTGAGCATTAAGTCACTAAAATAGGGAAAGAAGAAGTCGGCAACATACGAATATTTCCAGTTGAAGAAACAAGAGTTGGAAAACCAAGAAGCGGCGCGTCGGGAAGCAGCGGAGTTGAAGAAACAAGAGTTGGAAATGTAAGAAATGGCGCATCAGGAAGCAGCGAAGTTGAAGAAACAGTAAGTTGAATTAGAACGTCGAAAAATTCCATTTTTTTAAGAAAAGAAACGAGAGAAAGAAATCATATTCTATAACACACCAATCGACCCCTCTTTGCCCCTAATCCAACAACAAAAGCTGCAAGAGATCAAGGATGCAATCAAGGTACGATACGACTAAGATTATTAGTTTAAGTTTTTAATTATTATTGTAATGTTTTAATTTTATTTTAATTTTTATTGTAATATTTTAATTATTAATAAAATTTAATTTTGCTGTTAAAAATGTTTGAAAGAAAAACTATGAAGGTCGCCCTTACTGTGGCAAAAAAGTCGCATGTAGGTCGCCGGAGAGAGAAAGCGGATGTTCCGGTAAAATAAAGGTCGCCGGTAGTCCTTACTGTGTGCAGCCTAATAAGCTTATTCGAGTCAAGTTATACAAGCTTAAAACCATTATTTGGGTTAGATTTAACGGATAGGAATAAGTCTTATTCAAGTCAGGTTAACTCAATAACATTCCCTAGTTGTCGCTCATGGTGGTGTATATATTAGTAATTTAGTGCAATTGAAGGACATGATAATACTTAGAAATGGGTTTGGAGGTATACAATGTACACTCAATAACTCAATGAACACCCCTGACTCAAATAGTAGAGTTATAATTGTCGTATGACTAGCTAAATGATAAGTGAGTGAGCTCACCAGCGAGTTCATCTCTTTAGTGAGATAACTCATTAGTGGGTGAGCTGATGAGTAAGTCAGATCGTTAGAGTTGTTTTCTGCTGACTTGTAATTGCTTTGGCCTATTCAATAAACAAGTTTAAACATGGTTTAATAGCCCACAATGAATTGGGATTTTAACGAGTTTGTCTATTATGAAAGAACATTGTGGGGAGGTTATTGACCCGTTAATTCTAGTAATTTTATTGGTCATGTATTCTCTATTTAAGAGAAACTATATACATAAGATGTATCATGAAAAATTGAAACACTTACTTTAAAAAAAAAGGCTTTTGTGTTTATGTTTAAACTAAGAACAAAACTCTCTGAATTATCTCAAATAAATTTTGTGTAATACTGATAAATATGAACGTATAGTTTCTTTTAAAAAGTGAAGAAATGATTTACTAAGATATTTGGTCATTGATTTCTCTACCCCATGACACACAAACGTATAACATGTACAAAAAACGCACAAAAACGGATAAAACATATGAAAACGTATTAAAACATACAAAAACGTATAAACCGTAAAAAAAGGCAAAAAAATAATGGACGAAATCAGATGAAAATGTATAAAAACGGACGAAAACGTACAAACGGACGAAAATGGATGTAAACGTTTAAAAACAGATAAAAACATATAAACACATATTTATTCGAACGAAAACGTATATAAACAAAGGAAAACGAACCAAAACGTATAGAAATGGACGAAAACGTAGAAAAGTAGATGAAAACGGATGAAAACGTGTAAAAGCGTATAAAAACAGTTGAAAATGTATAAATGTAAAAAACAGAAAACGGACGAAAAAGTATAAACATGGAAGAAAACGTACAAAATGGACGAAAACATATGTAAACAGTTAAAAACGGATGAAAACATAAAAACAGATGAAAACGTATAAATACAGACGAAAACGGATCAAAATGTATAAAAACGAATGAAAACGGACAAAAAGGGATGTAAACGGTTAAAAATGGATGAAAACGTATAAATACATATAAAGACTGGTGAAAACGGAAAAAAATGGATGAAAACATATAAGAACGTAGAAAAGCCGACGAAAAAGTATAAAAACGGATGAAAACGTATAAAGACAGACGAAAACGTATATAAACAGACGAAAACGGATGAAAACGTATAACAACAGATGAAAACGGATGAAAATGTACAAAACGGACAGAAACGGATGTAAACGGTTAAAAATGGATGAAAGCGTATAAAAACGGATGAAAGCGGATAAAAACGAACGAAAACGTATAAAAACGGATAAAAAGATATAAAAGCGTATAAAAACGGACGAAAACGGATGTATAAAA
This sequence comes from Chrysanthemum seticuspe, assembly GCA_019973895.1. Taxonomy (NCBI): domain Eukaryota; kingdom Viridiplantae; phylum Streptophyta; class Magnoliopsida; order Asterales; family Asteraceae; genus Chrysanthemum; species Chrysanthemum seticuspe. The sequence continues at coordinate 119,382,647 of BPTQ01000009.1, read as the reverse complement.
AAATGAGAATGAAAAAAGTGAGAAGGGTAGACTGGGCTTTTCAAATTTTTAGTTAAAATATAGAGAATGGGAATTTCATTTTTTTTGAAATTTTTTTTGGAAAAATATGTAATTAACGGAAATTTTTAATTTTTCCTTTTCATATGAAAAATTACCTGAAAAAATGAGAAATTTTTCACCAATTATATTTGTTCATGAAAACACCCAAAAGGTTTAATTTTGTGATTTTAGAGATTGGTGGTGTTAAATAGAATAGAATGTTTTATTAATTCATAAAAATTTCAATATTTGTATAAAAAAATAATCAAAATTGTGATGAACAAAACTTTCAATATGCAATTGTTCATTATAATAGAGTCTGTCCATCAAAGAAAATTAAGCAAAGAAGTTGTTCATCAAACAATATGGGGGAAACAAAATACGCGTTTTGTTGTGAAAATTGACTAAACGCGTTTTGTTGTTGTTGTTCGTATTGGCTAAAAGCTTGTTGTTGTTGTTGTTGTTGTGGATATGGGTTACGGTATGGTTCGTTTTGGTATGCTTAGTTATAGAATGATTGTGCTCGGAAGTTGATTTGTTGGTTTGGCGAAGGAGTATTTCCTAAATTGAAGGTTCCTTCGGGTGTCGGTGGATTGCTTCGGGGATTTCTTCCTCGGAAACGATTGGTTTTTTTAAAAGAAATATGTAGTTATAAAGTGTAGTGTGTGTTTTAGAAAATATATTTGGTGAGTATTTATAGAAAATGAGATAGTGGGAATTTTTTTATTTTTTTGTTTATTATTTAAAAAAAAAAACCAAATGTTATCATTTTTTTTTGCACACAAATCAGCTAGGTGACTTGGTGACCTTAAATTGCCTTGAAAAGCGTGACTCACGCGTGACTCATTTGAGTGTGCAAGGTGACTCGGGCGAGTGAGGATGGTGTAAGGTGACTCGTTTTCTTTCCTTGCCGACCAGCCTTATATCGACTCGATTTAACGTACTAAAGAGTTTACACACCTGTACAAGATTTACCATGTATGTGCGAGTGTATATAGCCTTCTAGACATCTGTTCATGATCCCTTTTTTGACATCTAGTCACCTCATATAATATAAAATACCAAATAAACAACTGCATACTGTGACATACGTTTAAAAATAGAATTTTAGTTATGATGCTTATCAAATAAAGCTACTTTCTTATGGTTAAAGTCAAAAAATAATTCAATGGGAATATTTCAAACCTAATCCTACAGAATTTTTTATCCAAAGTTACAAATCTAAGAATGATTCAAACTTGTGCCTACTACTAGCCCGTATCATCAAGATCTCCTACATGTAAATGTAATTGAATTAGTCCACTTTAATTTGCATAAATCATACTCATGTCCTCAAACTCTGAGATTTAAGGAGTATATGTTTTAAATTTTTTAATTATATTGTCAGTTCACCATTGTATTGCTAAAGTATATATTGAAAAGAACACGAAAAGATATTAAAAATATGGGTGAGATCAATAAAGAACAATTTTTTCTAAAAAACAAGATTCATTATATTGTCAGTTCACCATTGTATTGCTAAAATCAACACTGTATACAATATTCATTGTCAGTTCACCATTGTATTGCTAAAGGGAATTGATACTTCCCACATTTTTTGATGCATTCATCATCATTTATGCATTATAGTATTGTATTGTACAATACTGTAATGCATAAATGATGGTGAATGCATAAAAAAATGTGGTGTGAGTATCACCTCCCATTGCTAAAGTATATATTGAAAAGAACACAAAAAGGTAGGAGCAATTGCATATATACCCACTAAAACTTGCATATTTGTACATATATATCTAAAAATGCTTAACTTGGGCAATTGCATATATACCCACTAAAACTTGCATATTTGTACATATATATCTAAAACATGCTTAACTTGCATTGTACATCTTGCATTAAAAACTTGTATTTTGAAGAAATATGCAAGTTTTTAAGTTTTAATGGGTATATATGCAATTCTCCCTGAAAAGATAATAGGAATATGGGTGAGATCAATAAAGGACAATTTTTTCTAAAAAAACAAATGGGTAAATTTTACGTTCAATTTTTTTTTTATCAAATAAGAAAAAACCATTTTTCATATTTTTATTTAAAACAACATATTTTGCAAACGGTAAATCTTCAAGCTACGAAAAATACACCATCGCGACGAGAATATTTTTACGTTTTAATAGACGGACACTTTGATATACTTTCGACCATTTTTTAGAGTTGAAATTTTTGTCAGAAAAATCATACGTGATTTGTAAAATCACACGTGATTTGTAAAATCACACGTGATTTGTAAAATCACTTGTGATTTGTTATTTTAAAAATCACGTATGATTTTTTATAAATCACATATTTAAAAATCACATGTGATTTTAGCCGGCTCGCAATGTCGAGTCGGAAACCCGGATTAAATTTTTTTTAATAAAAAGTAATAAAAAATCACACATGATTTTACAAGTCATACGTGAATATTAAAGTAATAAATCACATGTGATTATTCTGAACGAAATTAAAAAAAAATCGAAAGTATATAGAAGTGCATTTATATAAAAAGATAATTTAATTCTCGTCGCGATGGTATAATTAATTTGCGTAATTATTAACAGTGCGAGATACTTCAATTTGTTTAAAAAAAATGAAGAAAGTGGATTTTTTTATTTGATGAAAAAATAGATGGTCGTAATCCACCCATTTATTCTTTAGAAAAAAAATGTGTTTCGTAATGAACTTTGCTCATTAGGAATGAACTACAATCATCATTATGTAGCTTCATTGGCGCAAAAATGAGTCATTATGAACATTTTTAATATGTGATATGGTAAAATGAGAATGATCATTTTATAAGCCATTGATAATTGAAGCATCCACGATGGTGTGCATTTGTTTTGGGGTGGGAGTTGCTCGAAATCAGGGACAGACACACTGCACGATGGTAGACGTCATCTCGTGAAGGGGGTACTAGGGGTTATAAGAGCGGACGGTGTGGGGGGCGTTGTGGCTCGCCGTCGCCTACGTGGCCGGCCGCCGTGGCTCGCCGCCACACCGACCACCCTCGTTGTGGCTCGCCGTGGTTTGCAAAATCGTGGGGACGACGAGCATTAATTCTGACACAAACGCAGCAAAAGTCTTATTTTATTTGTGTTATTAGTGTGTGTTTGTATTGTTGTGTGTGTTTGTAGTGTGTGTTTTAGTGTGTGTTTGTAGTGTGTGTGTTAGTATGTGTGTGTGCAGGAATGCAATGAAGAAGACAACCTTTTTTTTTTTTTTTTTTGTGGACTAGTATGTGTGTGTGTGCAGGAATGCAATGAAGAAGACAGCCTCTTTGTTTACATATCTATCTATATATATATATATATATATATTTTAATTTATAACTTTTTTTTTTTAATATTTTGTTTTGTATTTTTATTTTAATAAATGAATTTAGTTTATTTGAAAAATTAAATAAAAAAAATAAAGTGGTAGTGGTGGGGCCCAAATGAAGAGGTTGATGTTTGTTATGAGTGAGGAGGGGGTTTGTTGTGGTTAGTTGTGGGAAAATGGGATGCTGATGTGGCGCTGAGGTGGCGCGACGACGAACTTATAGCTTGTTGTGACACCTGGCTCTCTAATGTTGAGTTTGGATTGAGGTGCTCTTTTTATTTTTTAAGAACTATTTTAGAATCATAAGTATGTTGAGGTATACTTAGTGGAGAAATTATTGGTGGTGATAATGAAGCAAGGACGTGGTAAAAGTGGTAATATAATGATATGTGACAAAAGATGAAGCGCCAAAGTGAAAATAAGAGAGTCACGTGCCAGGCACGTGACTTGTAGTTACATCGGCACCAAAAGCAGTTATTTCTCATTTGAGCCGATAAAAGGCATTTTTTCCTATTTTCTCATAACTTAACTAAGAATTGTAAATTTGTTTTCTCTCTTAATTCACTCTCTTTGTAATCAATGTATAACTCCAACATTGATATCAAACTCATTCGTCTAACTGTTTGGTTAACCATAATTCATTTCTTAAGTGATTTCTAATACATAGTATGTCAATTGGTATAAGAGCTGACTTCCTGGAAACTTAGGTATCTTCTCGGGTCAAGTTATGTTATTCTTCCATCTATCAATTATTCATTCTATCCAAAATTAGAAATAAAAATGACAAAAAATCAAAAACTTTTGACTTCATCAATGGTAGTTGTACAGTTACTGGAAATAATGAAGGTATCAAACGATCTTTTATGAAAATTCATAATCCAATCAAAGATTTTAAAAAGATAGAAAAATGTAACAACAATGGAGAGTTCTTGGTGGGAAACATGCAGAAACCGATTAAAGGAAACCGAGGTAATGATTTTACTGTTCATATTTCATGTTATGGTGCTAAAGATTTGGGTGAAAGTTTGTATATTGGAGGTAAGTTGGGTAATTGATAAGGTTTTAAAAGGTACCATTTTGAGGGGTCGTTTAAGTCCTTATTTGATCACTTTTGTATCCGTTATTGCTTAATATCGTTCCTTTTCACTTTTTAGGTCTCGTGAAGGCAAAATGCTGGAATGGCACTTATTTGGACGGAAAGGCGCGAATATATGAAGAAAATGGCCAAAGTCGAAATCAAGGCACTCACAGTTGCTGAAGTTAGAAGGCGACGGCGTCAGGTGCTATTGGTGACGCCGTCCCAAAATTATTGTGACGGGACAGAACTCAAAACTCGTATTTTCAAGAGACGGTGTCTAGTGGTGAAAGAGTAGGCCGTCGCTACTCAGACGGCCTAGATGCAATCCAGACGACGTCAGAAGCTGAAGAGGACGGCGTCACGGTCATAAGGTGACGCCGTCGCAAGATTAACGTGGCCAAGACGAAACCCTAATGGCGGCGACACGACGGCGTCACTAAACATAAGGTGACGCCGTCGCAATTGTAATCTTATATATAGAATCCGAATTTTTCAGTCTTTGTGTGGAGAGTCTTTGGAGTAAAAACCTAAAACCGAACCTAATGTGTCTTGTACAGTATTTTAGGGTTTTTAACCCTATCTTACATCAAGATAAGTCTTTGCTTCATTAATTCAATTATGTCTTTGATTATTTGTGTGTATGCTTGCATGTTCTCCATGTCCGGCTAATTTATTTGTGTGTTTGCTTAGGAAGTATGAAACTTAATTATTGAATATTGATTGGTTGTTTCTTATCTTAGTTGATTTATGATCTAGTAATGCGATAGGTCATCCGTTGTGCACTTAATGCTTGATTCATCTTTGTGAACCTTAGAGTATAATAACCTGAGTGATTGTAGGCTAAACCATCCGAAGAGCGCCTTAGAGTAGGAGTCTATAATCTTTAGTGGGTTTGTAGACAAGACCCTTTGGTAAGTTCAAAGAGTTAGGGAGAAACGCATACCCTACAACTTTAGACACACAACGCAACTAGGAATAAGACGTGACACTCAACCATCAATAGGAGATAATTAAGGAGTAATACAAACTAAGTAAACACATCTTTAAACTATCATACGAGCACACATTAATTAGACATAGACTCCCACAACCTTAGTTTAGATAATTAGATAATAGTAGAGTAATCGGTAGAAATACCAACCCCCCAAATCCAATACCCGAGATTCGTACCTTTCCATTTTCATAAAATATAAAAAGATAAAAAATAATCTTCCTCAACCTTAACCTTAGCGTAGTAACTCCCTACTAGCATTCCTATTCCCCTAGAGAACGATATCAATACCCGTGGCTTACCCTAATTACTACACTACAACGATTAGGTTCACTGCCTAGGGTGTTATAAAACTTGCTCGAAGAAAAGGAAGTTCCTTTGACCCCGAACGACGCGTGTAGCGTTATCAGTAATTCAATTATTAAAAATCTTGGTGATGAAAAAAAAATAAATTCGGAGGAGCAATGGATAAAGGGTACAAATTGTCTTGATAAATTTAATGCATATATGATGTTCGACGAAACATCAAGAGTTATGACGCATTTGTCCCTTTAGCTAGTAAACTTGGTTGGAATGATATGTGTGTCGTGAGTATGTTCATTTGGGGGTTTAAACCATGGATAGAAGAGAGTGTTAGATTTTAAACCCAAAAACACATTGTGAGCATATTTAATGGCTAATTTGCAATAAAAGACTTTTGCAATCAAGGAGAAGAAAAACACTAACTCCAATATACCAATGTACTTTTCTTCAAAGATTAATAATTCAAAAGAATTGGATAAAGAAAACATTGAGTTAGTCGATTATGATAAATGTGGTGTAGAAAATGTCAAAGGTAATGAAAGTGAAGGTATGTGTTTGATTGCTCTTGACGAATTTTGTAAAGAAGAAGTTGAGGATGTAGAAATGGAATCAAATGACTTAGTTGATCGAAATGACAAATGTTTGGTGGTTATTGATGATGTTTCTAGTGTAGATGATGAGATCGAAAAACGAAAAATAAATAAAATAATGGGTTTAAGAAATTTATTCCTCGTGGTGTTGAGATTCTTGATGGTGCTAATGGATGTGAAATAAATAAAAGAAATGTGAAGTCTTTTGCTGATGAACATGAAACACGCATTGTTGAAGTTGACAAGAAGAGTGGTATTGTTTCTGATTATGTTTGCTATTCTTAAGTCTATATTTCTTTCAATAAGGTTCTTGCTTATAGTGAACTATGTATATAAGACGGGAAGGATATGAAATCAAATAGTTCAAGGAAAGTTGGTGATAAAAATGGTGTCGTGATTCTTGGCAATTCAAGTGAAGTAAATGATAACAACAACTGCTTAGTGATCATTAATGAGCCACGCATTTCTAAAAAAATGTGATAAAGTGAAGACAACTACACTTTTTGAATTTTGAAAAGATATTTGTTGGTATTGACGGCCAATTGGATGAAATCACTATTGGTGGTTATGCTACTCAATTAGCAGCTCATGGAGGTATGGAGAGGTAGTGTCAAGAAGAATAGAAATGATGTTATGTAGAGGGAGTGTGATGTTGGTAATATAAGTAAGGAAGAAGGATTTGAAGATGATAGAAATAAAAATTGGGCTAATTTAAAGATGTTAGTTTTTGAGAATAGTGGAAATGGCTATGGAATAAGTAGCAATGAATTAGTTTTTGAGAATAGTAGAAATGGTTATGGAATAAGTAGAAAGGAATCCAAAATTCAACATGGGAATAGTGGAAAGTTTGTTGCTAAAAATATTGTCCACCCTCAAACATCAGAGCTAGGAGGACGGAGTGTGAAGGTGGATATATGGAAGTGGCAGAGAAGGAAAAAATACGTATGTGATGTTTAATATTTGGAAATGGCCAAAAAGGAAGAAGAAATATGTGATGCTTGACATATGAAAATGGCCAAAGAGAAAAAAGATGTCAGCTTTCTCACTGAGTAGAACTTACAAATATTAATCATTCGGTCATACTTATGGATGGAAACTAATCGGTAGGTTGGGAGAAATACATGTTAAGGGTTGTTGAAATAAACCAAAATACTATGATTTGTTGATGAAGAGTGTTGTGAGATGGTGGTTACTGATAAAGGTGGCTAGAATATTTTTATCACCATACAATATAATCTTTTCAACTTCTTGATTGACTTGTTCAGGTTAAGCTCAGGATCTACTTTATCACCAGAATAGGATTTGTTGTCACATGTATTGATAGAAGTGGTGATTTAAGTATTGATGTAAGTTGCTAATAGAAGTTGCAAGAAAGTTGATGACACAGGTTGCTGAATGAACACACTAGACACTAGACACATGCTAATACAAGTTGTTGCTGATGAAGTGTAACATTCATTTTAAACGCGATTCTTGAGGTCAATAATCTTTTAAGGGGGTGGTTTGATATGTGACAAAAGATGAAGGGCCAAAGTGAAAATAAGAGAGTCGCGTGCCAGGCACGTGACTGGTTGTTACATCGACGCTAAAAGTAGTTATTTCTTATTCCAACCTATAAAAGGTATTTCTTCCCATTTTTTCATACTTAGCTAAGAATTATAAATGTGTTTTCTCTCTTAATTCACTCGCTTTTGTAATCATTGTAATCAGTGTATTATTCCACCATTGATATCAAACACCGTTCGTGAGTTGTTCTTCAAAACCCAATTCTCCCAATTGTTTGGTTAATCGTTTTCTTATGTGATTTCTAATACATATATATCAGATAATATAGTTTTGGGAGAAAAAAAATTGACGTCACATTGATACCACAAGCACTAGTAAAGGGGCAGTTGTGCAGTCTCTACTGGCCAAGTATATAATTGAGTGGTGGCTTATAAAGTTTAGGTGTCCCATTTTTCACTTTTTGGAGTGAGATCTACATTTAACTTGTTGCTTGATGTGAACCTAGTACGAGATGGGTTCGTAATCACACAACTATTAACTATGAGAACCGTATCTTCTAGACTCTTACTGTATTTTTCAAGTGTACAACAGCTACCAACTATGCGAACCATATAAAAACGTAAACTACGTGTTTGGACTTGACCTACACAGAAACATCATGATGACTCATATTACGGTTGTTACTAGGGCTGTAAATGAAACGGACAAACACGAACGGAGCCTTATTCATTTTCGTTTGTTTAATTTTAACCAGATATATAAAAGAACACGGTCGCTTAAACGGACAAATTTTCTTGTTAATGTTCGTTTATCAAGAAAATAAGGTTGTTCATGTCTGTTTATGTCCGTTCGTTAAGACACTAAACGAACATAAATAAACATAAACGTAGACAAATAAACATAAAAATTACAAAAATGTACCTAATATTGTGTTTTACAGGTGTTGTTTCGTTTAAGTAAACCAATTTTTAAAGTAATAATAAAAAGACACGACGGACGAGCACAAACATATAAATGAATATAAACGAACGTTAACGAACGCATAATCAGATGTTTACGAACATAAATGAACGGACAATACGTTTGTTAATGTTCGTCCATTTAACTAAACGATCGTAAAATAATGTTTTATATTCGTTCATTTAATGAATAAATGAATATAAACAAACCTTTTACTGAACGATTTATGAAATGTTCATTGAACGTTCAGTTTATTTACGACCGCAGTTGTTACAACCTCGAAACATCTACATTATTTTGGGTCGTGTTTCTAAATATACATATGAGGGCCAGATCAAGATTTTTTTTTTTTTTGAACGGCGGATAGCATTAAAACTAGCAAAAGCTAGGAAGAAAATTACAAAGTTTTCAAACTAGTAATAGGACATTGAAGCCAACCTAACCAACTAACCTTACATTTGGGATTTCTAGAAGAAATCCACAAAAAAGATTGAGAAACAATAAAATCCCAAAGCGAATCCTTCCTAGGAGGAGGATTAGAGAATAGAAGATGATTCCGAAAATTCCAAATAACCCACATAAGCGTTCCCCCACGCCTTCAAGAACCGAACGAACAAAAGCATCAACACGAACATGATCAAGCCAATCGAGCCTTGACCAAAATCAATTTAATTTTAACTTTTATTAACCAATCACATCTCACAATTTTGCTTACGTGTGTGCCCCAATAGGCTCACACATTTCTAACCATATAACATGCGTATCCGACTCACATATTCGAACATTCCTACCATAAAATTCCCTATATAGGCACTAAAACACATCTTTGGTACTTTAAAATACATTCATGTATTATCTAAATCAGCAAGTCAACTTAATTATACATTCATACCTTGAGCAGGCGTAGAAAATCCTTCCACGACAATCATGTGTTGATACTTAATCCTCTTCTAAAAAACGTACACAAAAAAATTGCATTACACTTTAGTATGTGCGATAAGATCATAATACTGCAAAAACCACTAACATGTTGCATTATAGTGAGGATAACAACAAAGTTAGTCATAACATCAAATAAGAAAACTTCATATTAGAACAAAAGGGGTGTTTGGTATGCTTATTAAATGTGCTTATTGGCTTATTCAATTACCATAACACAATAAGTTTATGATAAAGCTATAAGCTTTTTTGAGAAGCTTAGTAAAAAAACCCCGAACTCACAACTAATTCTATCATAGCTTAGTGTGTTTATAGTAAAAACACAAATATTAAGCATAGAACTTTTCAATAAAACATTAAAAAAAAATGTTACTAAAAGTTGGTGTGTATAACAAAAAAGTTAAACCATAAAAAAAGTTACTAAAACCTATCAGCTAGATAAGGCATAAGCCAAAGTTCTGTTGAAGTCTCTTTCGGATTCTATTCAGAAGCAAAAAGAGGTTAACACATAAATCATAAGTATAGAAGAATGGTTGTATCTCACATCCGTGATTATCAACTCAATAACATTATCGCAGTATAATAACGTAATAACCTGATTAAAAACTATATATTCTTGCTTAATAATTCTCATGTACATACTTTTATTTCTTGACAACGGCCAACCATTACGGGTTTTTTTTTTTTTTTTTTTTTTTTTTTTTTTTTTTTTTTTTTTTAGGAGGTGATTGTTATGAAATAAGGATTGTGATGCGTGCATTTTTTTTTATAATTTAAGGAAAACACCTTCTAAATTAAACAATATATGACTATCTAACCCATGTGCTTTTTTTTTTTTTTTTTTTTTTTAATAATTAGCTTTGTAAAACGTTTTTAACTGACAGACATGTTGAGGTTGAGGTTGATGTTGTTGTTTAACTTTAACTATTGATATATGTGCGAGTTTAGTAGCACATAATGAGCGTTGATGAAGTTAAAATATGCTCAGTAAAGTTTTAAAATGTTTTTATGGATATTCATATATAAATTTTAAATAATAATTCACGAGTCATTGTTATAAGTAGAATCGCGTATATTTATTTTCATATCACAGTAACTCGTGCTTAACATTTGATATTTATATTCCCGTTACTAATATTATAAATTATAGGGGGTATAAAGTGTAAGGGGTTATTTGTTTTTTTTTTTTCTAAAATTATTAAAAAAAATGAAAACTTGTAATTTTACACTTAGCTCTATATAATTTATTTAAAATTCAACCACTAAAGTTTTATTAATTACTCCCTCTTTTTTTAAGTTTATGTTTTCATAAATTTGACACTTATATTTTTATGCGTTTTTTTTCTTAACCAAATTTCTCCACCAAAATTATTAAGTTTGACCAAAACCAATTTAATTTTGACTTTCTATTGACCAATCATATTGATCGATTTTGCATACGTGACAAATTCGAGCTCTCCTATTGATTTAATTTTTTTTTTCAATAAAAAGGGTTTTGCAAAAACACTCTGAAATGATGTAATTCTTTTATTATATAAAAGATATCTCGATGAACCAAGCTTTTAGAAAGACAAAGGGGACCCTATTTTTGCCATCATTATATGCATTAGCTCCAACATTATATATTTTAAAGAATAAAGACCAAAATGACACCAAGAACTCTATCTGTATATCTGATCTCCCACATTCTCTGCTCGTTTCCTTTGTTTTTTTATTCATTCCCTGCGAAAGTGTGGTTGTTGCCAAATGACAAACATGTCAAAATGGCTAGTTGAAAGTTAGGGATATTTAGAAATGTAGCATTGAACATTTGAACCCTATTAACAAAAAACTAGTAAGCTAGTTAGTTGGCAATAGTTACAAGAGAAATTCCGTGTACATGGATATACCAAAAATACTTTGTCAAAAAACTTGTAGTTTAGTAGGCCTGAGTTATAGTTGAACAATTAGGTGTGTAACTTACTTAATTAAAAAAAAAAAGCTAATAACCTATTAAAGCACTATAGTTGTCAAAAATAGCAGATCTGCGTAGCGAACTAAAAAAATAACTCTTTTAGATATTAATGTTGACATTTTTATCTTCATGTGAGTATTATGACCATTTTACACTTCCAAATTACAAAAATGGTCCCTGTGAATTTGCGAAAATTTCATCCATCGTCCCTAGGCTAAATTACATAAATGGTCTCTGTCGTTTGGAAAAAAATTGCGTCCATCGTCCCTTTTTTTTGAAATTTATGTTCCAATTTTTTTTTCGAATTTACTTTTCTGAATTTTTTTCGAAATACTTTTTTTTTCGATTTTTTTTATTATTTTTTTATCGAAATACTTTTTTTTCCAAATTTTTTTTTTCTGAATTTTTTTTCGAAATACTTTTTACTTCTTTTAATATTTTTTTTTTCTGAAATGTGTTTTTTTTAGAATTTTTTTTTGTGACATGCGAAAAAAATTGATTTTTTTTGTAATATTATGTAATAAAAAAAATTTTCGATAAAAAAAATTCACTTGTGACAAAAAAAAATCAAAAGTGAATAAAAAAAACAGGTGAAAACGTATAAAAATAAAGTAAAACGTATAAAAAAATGTTCTGAATTTTTTTTTTCGAATTTTTTTTTTTTAATTCTTTTGTGAAATAATTTTTTTTGTGACATAGATTTATTTTATTATTATTATTATTTTTTTATTATTATTTTTTTAAGATTAAAATGTAGAGGGACCATTTATGTAATTTACCCTTGGGACAATGGATACAATTTTTAAAAATTCAAGGGTACAATGGTCATTACATTTTTTTTATCTCATAATACTCACATGAAGACAAAAATGTCAACATTAATGTCTAAAAAAGTTATTTTTTTAGTTCGCTACGCAGAACTGCCATTTTTGACAACTATATTGCTTTAATAGGTTATAAGCCCTTCCAAAAATTTGGCTTTAATACGCAGCAGAATTACGAGAGAAGTATCTCAAATTTAATACGAGGCTGAATCGCGAGAGAACCCAATTTATCTGGAAAATACTTTCGCTGAAACTTGATGAGTTGATATGACCTGATGACCATCATGTAAGTGGGAGCTTGACATTACTAGAAAATCAACCATTTAAAAATGATTGCAATCGAAAGGTTTATATAATTAAATGATTTAAATAAAACTATTATATGTATTTTTGTAGATAACATTAATCAAGTATTAGATCTGGTTAACTATTTTGGTACATCCAATTGGTGTGGAAGAGTAGGTGTCACATGATTTATTTTATGTTTGTTATTATTAGAAACCAAGTGAGACTTGAGATGAGTTGTTGCTTTGATGGTTATTTTATGTTTGAGATTATAAACCAAGTGAATCTTGAGGTGAGTTGTTGCTTTGATGGTTTGATAGGGAAAGAAGCCATTGATGTTGGCCACAAGGCATGCATCTCTTCTATCACCCTTTTGTGTTTTTTTTATTCAAAGGCTGATATTATATCAATATAAATATCATAACAGAATATTAAATTCCTAGTTTCTTTTTGAGAATTAAACAATGGGTCAAGATCTCTTTGTTAGTTCTAACTAGAGTGCTACAACATCAAAGTGTGAAGATTCTCTTGAATTGTGCTCAAAGTTGTCTGCTAATTATCATTTGTAATAATGAAAGGATTCTTTATAAGTAGCTTAAAATAAAGATTCATACATTCGCTTCTTTCTTTAAGAATAAACGTGAACATTTATCAAAACTACACCCAATTTATATATTTTCTACTCTTTCCATCTCAAAATGAATGTTACTTTAAAAATACACAAGGTTTAAAAAAACTCTACTAACTATATCATTCATCAATCAAATATCATTTCAACATATTAAAATGTCTCTTAATTAATTGAAATATGAAGTGGACAATTATTTTCAGACAACAAAAAATAAAAATATAGACACTTATTTTGATACGGATGAGGTATTATTCTTAACCTTAAACTACTTGATTACCTGAAATTCACCGTAGTCCCTAAACCAACTATGCTTTAACCAAACTCAAGGTGAAGGAACTTAGTCAATAGTTACTGCTAATCGTTTTTTGTCACAAATCTTGAGGATTGCTTTTTTCAATAAACGTTGGTTAGATTTCTTTATCTTATTTGTACCAATAGCTGTTTTATGGATGGGTGCTCTTGGAGAAGTAGGTTTGGCCTTGAACCTACGTGCTTATGACTTCGTCTCTTTGGTAAATCACGAGGCGAAAGATCTTGAATTTGAGACTTTTAACTACTAACTAATGAATATCTTTATGCTGGAGCTCTTTTTCAGATATTTATTTATGCCATGTATTTAATAACGGGTTCATTACACTTATAACCGAAATGGAAACCGAGTGTTTCTTGATTAAAAACGTAGAATCTCAAAAATCTTCTATCACTCATCATTTATTAGGCTTCTTCAGCGTAGGTTCCTTGGCTTGGATATGGCACTTAGTCCATTTCCACTGAATTGCGAAAACTTTTGGATAGGAATCATACATATAAACCAAATTCTTTCAGGTTAAATTATCTCTTTCTAGGTGGAAACATGCTACTCGTACCAAATTATTTCAGGCTAAAGAATCTCTTTCTAAGCGGAAACATACTACTCGTGGTGATCACAGGGTCAAATCAATACGCTCCAAGAAGAAATATTTGAATACCAATTTCATCGATCTCATAAGTATCATACCAAATCACTTTTTCAAAAAATACTATAAATCAAAATGAAACAAATAAAGAGATTTATACATTGACCGGGGGGGGGGGGGGGGGGGGGGGGGGGGTGAATGGTGATTGGATTGATTATAAAAACAGAATCATAGATTGCAAACAGTGGTTCAACTGATGATGAAAAAAAAAAAGAATTTTCAGTTCAATTCTCCAACTTAACAACAGAAAAAAATGATCAAATACTATTTGAGTTTGACTCATAGTTATCATGTATCATAGAATGACTTCAACCCGAGGAATTTAGTAAATTTTTTTAGAAGGCCTTAATAGATCGAACATATCCAATTCTTATAGTGCGATGGTACCATTTCTAGTTTTTTTTTAAGCATCCAATGAGTTAATGTTTTATGCATAAAATTTTCTTTAGTGCACTACCCTTTTCAACGGCTTTCGAAATTAAAAATCTTTTATTGAATCATACATTGCAGGTAAACCCATGAATTTAATTTGATTATTCCTACTTATTATTGAGCATTTGAGTCATGAATTATATTCTTATGAACCTTGAATTCAATAGAATAGTTTTTGAAAGAACTTGCCAAGCCCCTTGCCCACTACGGGTTGGTCCTCGAGCTTGTCCCCTGTTCTTTCGCTAATTAAGTGGATTTTTAGATCTTTTTCATGGGATCAAGAAGAAAAACTCTCTTTGTGTTCTAACTATGTAGGCTAGATTACTTCTTTTTGAACGGCTTTGCAAGAAGCTAGTGAAAAAGATTACATGGAGATTGTACAAGCTTTGATCGGGTCATCAATCCAATCAATTCAAACGGGTTTTATTTTCCTATTCCTATTTATAAACCAAGAATGAGAAAGAATTTCAATCTCCTTAACAATGATATCTCTTCTAGGAGGCTTTAGGTCGAAACAAACGCGGTTAGTTTGGACAACTGCGTCGAAACATGTCCTGATAACATAGTTAAAATTGACTGAATCCCCCGATGATAAAAGATCAAACAATGGTG
Source organism: Chrysanthemum seticuspe (assembly GCA_019973895.1). Taxonomy (NCBI): domain Eukaryota; kingdom Viridiplantae; phylum Streptophyta; class Magnoliopsida; order Asterales; family Asteraceae; genus Chrysanthemum; species Chrysanthemum seticuspe. The sequence goes on along the minus strand of BPTQ01000009.1, from coordinate 119,367,193 downwards.
TAGGCTAGATTACTAATATCTTTTTATTATTTATCACTATTAGGAAAGGGAGGGCATCTAATTTTTCCTTCACTTCAATACATTATTCATTGGAAGATTGGAAATGATACCATTTATCTTGCATCATTTTCTTCTAATGATTGTCGGAAGAAATATTGGATGCAACAAAATAGACATTTTTAGTATATCTAAATATAGAAATATCTATAGAATATTGAGAAATTTTTAAATACTTACTCTTTTTTTATGCTTACTAAGGGACAAATCTCTACCATCCATCTAGTTTGATTTAATGGTGGAGATTAACCTAAGATTTAATATGTTTAAACCTAAGTCCATGTTTTTTTCTTGTCTTTTTGTTTTTTATTTTTATTCACATTTTTTATTTGTCTTTCTTTCTTTATTTTTTTGTTTTTTTTCTTTTTTTTATAATTCACTTTTTTTTTATATAATCACGTTTTTTTTTATTTAAACTTTTTTTTTGTTAATATTCACTTTTTTTTTAAATTCACATTTTTTTATATTTACGTTTTTTTTTGTTTTTGTTTTTTTAATTCACGTTATTTACTTTTTTTTAATTCGCGTTTTTTTTCTTCCCTTTCATACGTTTTCGTCCGTTTCCATACGTTTTCGCCTGTTTTCATACGTTTTTGTCCGTTTTCATACATTTTTGTCCGTTTTCATACGTTTTCACCCGTTTTCTTACGTTTTCGTCCATTATTCGTACGTTTTCGTCCGTTTTCATACGTGTTTTTACGTTTTCATACATATTCGTCCGTTTTCTTACGTTTTCGTCCATTTTCATACGTTTTCGTCCGTTATTAAATGTTTTCGGCCGTTTTTAAACGTTTTCATACGTTTCTGAATATCACAAGTGGTATTCTGAATAGCACAAGTGATATTCTGTGATATTCAGAATATCACAAGTGATACAAATGATACTGTGAATATCGCAAGTGATATTCTGTGATATTCAGAATATCACTTGTGATATTCTTAAAACCACAAGTAATTTTTTGAACATCACAAGTGATTTTCAACTAATGTTTTGTAGCATGAAAATCACACATGATATTCAAAATATCACATAGTGATATCCAGAAAATTACAAGTGATATTCAGAATATCACAAAGTGATATTCAAATAATCACAAGTGATAGTCAGAATATCACAGAGTATGAAAACGAACGAAAACGTATGAAAACGGACGAAAACGTATAAGGACGTATGAAAACAGATGAAAATGACGAAAACGTATGAAATCGGAAAAAAAAAACACGAATTAAAAAAAAGAAAAAAAAAAAGCGAATTAAAAAAAAAAAGAAAGAAAAAAAGAAAAGAAAAACTAATCTTTAATTTAAACAAAAAAGCGTGAATAAGAAAAAAAAAACAAAAAAAATGTGGATAAAAAAGAAAGACAAAAAGACAAGAAAAAAAACATGGACTTAGGTTTATCTACTAAATCTTAGGTTAATCCTCACCATTAGATCAAAGTAGATGGATGGTGAGGATTTGTCTCTTGGTAATCATGGATTTATGGGTAATCAAAATAAACTGACTGATAGAATATTACTGTATGATATTAGATATAAGTTAATCTTTATGATGTGATTTTTTTTCTTATCTTGGGATTTAGAATGAAATATTCTCCGGCCATTTTCTTTCTTTTATAGAACATCTAAGAACTGAATTAGAAATATCAACAACTTCATGTGGAGTTCTAGAAAATGAAACTAAATTTAAAACGGGTAAACTTGTTCCAATTTAATCTTTATTTAATTTGAATATGAGAAGAGTGGATATAGTCATGATTTAATGGGCAGGTCCATTATTTATTTTCTTTATTGATTTGTAGGCCTAAACTTATGTAAGATTATTCACATTTCTTGGTATTTCGAATTTCATATTTATTACATGGGAAAATTACTAAAATTACCTCTCGCTTTACCTCTTATCATTTTTCAAACCTTAAATTTTCAAAAGTCTAAAATAAATCGAGGGCGACTCATTTTCTGGACAGCTTGTGTCAGCGTTTTACACATGTCTTTAAAAAATAAAAAAATATTAATTCACATATCACAAGTGGACACTTGTCGACTAATAGTTGAGTTGTACACGTTGCCTAGTCGCCCGATCTATTTTGAATTTTTAAAAATTTTAGGTCCAAAAAATAATAAGTCGTAAGACAACTTGTCTATTTTGATAATTACCTGTTATTAAATTATCTATATCTCGCTATCTCAGGTCACATATAAAAGGAAGTAGCATGGACACCCGTCCTCTAGCAAATAAAATTATAATGTAAATTTTCTAACATTTTATTCGGATACCCGCTCGTTGCGACGACGGAGACCCGTATAACCAAATAACCCATAGTATCATACAACTGAAGCATCATAATCATTTTATACATTATAGTAGTACATGCTTAATGCATCAAAACTAAAAAAGGGAGAAACATCAATAGTGGTGTTTTGGTATACCGTAATAGTGAAGACACGTCGTAGTTGGTGATAATGTGAAGACAAAAACAATGTAAATACTTAGTATTGCAAAAACATCGTGGTTAACTTCACCATCTCAAGTCAACATCTCTTCTTTCACCACGTTAATAAATTGTACAGAATCTAAATTTAATCTATCATCTTTTCATGGTCTTTTTTATACTAAAACAAATAACTCATAATTTAATGTGAATTTAAAATTGTGTAATCAAGATTTAATAATGGTTATTTACTTAATTGTATTTTAATATTTTCGGTTACAATTATTTATACTATTAATTACATAAATTTATTTTGTTTTAAAGAATATGTCGATTTCTAATATTAATATTTGATCAAATCTTTTTATAATAAGCAAGTGTGTTGGCTACAACTTTTTTATTTAGAAAATGGCCTAAATGCTTTAAAAGTAATATAGAATAAGCTATTTTTGAAATTTGATTCCTTAACAACGAGATTTGTAGTGATTTTTTAAAATTATTAAATGTTAATCTCTTTGACAATAACTTTTTGCTTATGGTCATGTCTGTGTTTATATATCCAACTTACAAAGTTAAAAATATTAACTTAGAAGCAATGTTATATTTATAAAGAGTTTATAAAATTATATTCACAAAATGACTTATCATTTATAGTGGTCTAATTATCTTATAGAGGAATTTTCAAATGCTTACTTATATTTTGATGCTTACCAAGGGACAAATCTCCACCATTCATCTATTTTAATCTAATGATGGAGATAAACATTTAATATGGAAACCTAAGTCCATGTTTTTTTTTTCTTATTTTTCTTTGTCTTTTTGTCTCTCTTATTTATTAACATTTTTTTTTCTTTTTTTTTTGGAATTCACGTTTTTATTTAAAATAATTTTTTTTTAATTCACGTTTTTTTTATTCAAGTTTTTTTCCGCTTTCATACGTTTTCATCTGTATTCATACGTTTTCGTTCGTTTTTATACGTTTTCGTCCGTGTTCGTATGTTTTCGTCATTTTTTTTACGTTTTCGTCTGATTTCAGACGTTTCCGTCTGTTTTCATCCGTTTTCGTATGTTTACATCCGTTTTCTGACGTCTTCGTACATTCTTGTTCGTTTTCATACGTTTATATACGTTTTCGTCTGTTTTTAGACGTTTTTGTCCGTTTTTACGTTTTCGTCCATTTTTAGACATTTTCGTCTGTTTTCAGACGTTTTCGTCCGTTTTTATATGTTTTCGTCTGTTTTCATACGTTTTCATATGTTTTCTTACGTTTTCGCCCGTTTTCATACGTTTTCGTCTGTTTTCTTACGTTTTCGTTTGTTTTCATACGGTTTTGTCCATTTTCTTACGTTTTCGTTCATTTTCTTACGTTTTCGTTCATTTTCATACGTTTTCGTCCGTTTTCTTTCGTTTTCGTCCATTTTACATACGTTTTCAGACGTGTTTTTATGCTTTCATACTTTTTCGTCTGTTTTCTTACATTTTCGTCCGTTTTCTTACGTTTTCGGCCATTTTCATAGGTTTTTGTCTTTTTTTTAGCTTTTCATGTATTTTCGTCCGTTTTTAGACGTTTTCGTCTGTATTTTTACGTTTTCATGTTTTTTCGTTCGTTTTTGTACGTTTTCGTCCGTTTTCATACGTTGTCATCCGTTTTTTTACGCTTTCATCCATTTTTAGACGTTTTCGTCTGTTTTCAAACGTTTTCATCCGTTTTTATACGTTTTCGTCCGTTTTCATATATTTTCATCCGTTTTTATACGTTTTGTCTGTTTTATACGTTTTTGTCCGTTTTCAGACGTTTTTGTTCGTTTTCATACGCTTTTATACGTTTTTTATTCGATTTAATACATTTTTGTCCGTTTTCAGACGTTTTCATTTTGATATTTGTAAGTGACACTTATTTATCTCTTGTGATATAACACTGTAAGGAAGATGAAAAGTATTACATTATTCATCATGTATGTGTTATCATTTGTGATACTCAACTAAGAATGTGATGGTTATGTTTTTGAAAATATTTAGGAAGATTTTTGTGTTTTATTATATTATGAAATATTAGAAAAGTTGTTCAATTGAAAACAAGAGATGTTATGATACTTTTGTTAGACTTGTGGTGGATTTTTCTATTTAATGGATACATTGTGCATGTTTCGATAGGTTTTATAGCGGGATTTGAAAATATCTATGGTTGAATCAGCAAACTAAATAAGCTATGGTTGAAGATAGCACACATCTTTATAAACAAACTGAGGAAGCTCAAATACTTGTGATATCGCAGGTGATATCACCTCACTTGTGATATCACATGTGATATCATGTGTGATAACACCGTTGATATCACCTGTGATATCATGTGTGATATTACCGGTGATAACATGTGTGATATCATAGTTTATATCACTTGTGATATCATGTGATATCACCTGTGATATCACAGGTGTTTGAGCTTCGTCAATTTGTTTATAAAGATGTGTGCTTTCTTCAACCATAACTTCTTTAGTTTGCTGATTCAACCATAGATATTTTTAAATTCCGCTATAAAACCTATCGAAACATGCACAATGTATCCATTAAATAGAAAAATTCACCACAAGTCTAACAAAAGTTTCATAACATCTCTTGTTTTCAGTTAAACACCTTTTCTAATATTTCATATTATCATAAAACACAAAAATCTTCCTAAATATTTTCAAAAACACAAATAAGAAAAATGAACAGAATCATCACAGTAATATAATAAGGGATGTTTATTTTCATTTCTTTCATATATACTTGGTAAAATACTAAATTCTTATCACATTTGGTATGAATTTAATATTTCACATTCTTAGTTGAGTATCACAACTGATAACACATATATGATGAAAAGTGTAATACTCTTTATCTTTCTTATAGTGTTATATCACAAGAGATAAATAAGTGTCACTTGAAAATATTCAAATGAATAAAAAGGAAGCAAACTACGAAAATAGAGACTTGGCATATTCTCAAAATCAAACAAGTGTTGCATTAAATTAGCATTTTTTTGAACAAAATAAGAATTAACCTAAAGAGACTTTAACCCTTTTATTTCTGCTAAAAGTATAATATGACAAGTGATAGATAACATTGGTTGCATTAAAAAAAATATGCGCTTGTCAATTGCGATGAAAGGCATAAAACTATCTTATAACTGAAATTTATAAAAATATTAGAAAACATATAGGTGATAATATATAAAAATATACAGAGCAATGAAATATCTCATGTGATATTAAAGGTTAAAAAACATACTTGTTTGTTTATGAAATATCACAAGTGATATTAGACATTAACTTTTTTATAATAAAATATCACAATTGATATTAGACATGTAATATAATAAAGTTTAATAATAAGCATGAAAACACATGAAAATAGACAAAAACGTATAAAAACTGAAAAAAAACGGACGAAAACGTATGAAAACGGATAAAAACGTATAAAACCGAATGAAAAGCGTATAAAAACGTATGAAAACGGAAAAAAGCGTCTGAAAACGGATGAAAATATAAAAACGGATGAAAATGGACGAAAACGTATGAACACGGACGAAATCGTCTGAAAACAGACGAAAGCGTCTAAAAATGAACGAAAACGTAAAAAAACAGACGAAAGCGTATATAAACCTATGAAAATGTTAGAAAACACATGAAAACGTATGAAAACGGACGAAAACGTAAGAAAAGGTATGAAAACGGAAGAAAACGAATGAAAATGTAAGAAAACAGGCGAAAACGTAAGAAAACGGGCGAAAACGGACAAAAACGTAAGAAAACAGACGAAAACGGAAGAAAACGTAAGAAAACGGACAAAAACGTAAGAAAAGGTAAGAAAACAGACGAAACCGTAAGAAAACGAACAAAAACATAAGAAAACAAACAAAAACGTTTGAAAATGCAAGAAAACAAACGAAAACGTTTGAAAATGCAAGAAAACGTAAGAAAACAGACGAAAACGTATGTAAACGGACGAAAACGTATGAAAACGGTCAAAAACGGACGAAAACGTAGGAAAACAAACGAAAACGTAACAAGACTGACGAAAACGGACGAAAAAGTAACCAAACGGACGAAAACGTATGAAAACGGACGAAAACGTAAGAAAACAGAAGAAAACGTAAGAAAACGGACGAAAACGTAAAAAAACAGAGGAAAACGTAAGAGAACGGACGAAAACGTATGAAAACGGACGAAAACGTATGAAAACAGACGAAAACGTATAAAAAGTGGAAAAAACGTATGAAAACTGACGAGTACGAAAAAAAAAAAAAAAAAAAAAAAAAACGTGTAATTAAAAAAAGTATTAAAAAAATACAAATAATGAGAAGATAAATAAGAAAGATAAAAAGAAAAGAAAAAGACTAGAAAAAAACATGGATTTAGGTTTAGACATATAAATCTTAGGTTAATTACCACCATTAGATCAAACTAGATGGAAGGTGGGGATTTATCCCTTAGTATGTAAAGATTTTTGAGTATGTAAAATAAAGTGTCTCTTATTTTATATCGTAATCTTTTTTTTCTTACCTTTCATAATTCATTGCCAAATCATTGTGTAGATATAATTTTGTAAACTTTTTGTTAACGTAGCACTTATATCATCTTGGCACAACTTTATTATGCAATTGTTTTGCTACTAAAGTGTAAGTAAACATCGCTCTCACGTAATTAGAAGGAGGGGTCAAGATACAATGAAGTAATAATGTTATAAACAGCCTTTCAAAAAAAATGTTATAAACGAGCAATCATTGACCATCACATGGATGTTGTTTCATCAAAGAGCTTGTATCTCAATAATATCTCTTGTTGTGTGAGAAGTTTACAATCAAATAGTTATACTTTAAGTTCTGTTTAAGACATGTGAGTTTAAGACATGTGAGATAATTTCTTGTTATATATTATGAGATCGTTAATTGTTAAAAAAAAAGGTTTTCACTTCTTGACTTTGGTCGAATTCATTTTTTTCATCCTCATCAAAATTTGTTTGAAAATATATTTTCAAATCATAAAAATTAGGCGAGTATCCGTGCATAGTCTTGAAATTTTATAACGGCAAACAAATATAACAATGATATTATGGTTAATTTCATCAATTATGAACTAAAACAATAATATTAAAAAATTGTAATATGATATCTTATATACTAGAGTTTGTGGATGAATTTTTGGAAATTATTAATGTTGAGATTTAACACAAATAATTCTCCTCTTTTATTTATTAAGAAATTCATTAAAAAATTTTATGCATTTTTTTTTTTTTTTTTTTTTTTTTTTTTTTAATTTTTGTTGGGAACATTGTTAAGAAAATTATTTCATTAAGACTTTGAATTTTATGTGACAATTTAAGTTTTAAAAAAGTATTTTAAGAATTAAACACATTTTTAAGTTTTTTAAGTTTATCATTATTATTTTTTGAGTAAACTGCAAAAAAATATCCTTAAATTTTTTGAAAAATGCCAAAACATGTCCGCCAAAAACAAATTACAAGAAATGTCCCTGACATTTCATTTTTCTGCAAGTTATGCCCTTGAAGGGTTACTTTAGTTGCAAAAACCTGATTTTGGCTAACGCTCGTTAGCTTTTCACGTTAGTTGGTCCTCAGGTGTGTTGCACGTGAGGGTATTTTCGTCATTTCACTTCATGAAATCCACCTGACAAGCCCACTATTTCACCTACTTTTGTTTTGAGGAGCATTCTTTGCAACAAAGTTTTACTTCTCTTATTTCTTAACACTTAACACACCTACACACCTATTCGATCGAACCCTTGCTTCCAAATTCTATATTGTCCAAATCACCTCAATTAACAGTAGATCCAACATGGCTGGCTGGCAAATTAGAGCTCGGAGTTCACCGATTCCGGATAATGCTTCTGCATACGGTATGATTTTTTTTGTACTTTTGTTTCGAATGACCATGTAATGAATATCTGGAAAGTAAAGCATGTTACCTTGATTCATGATAATGTTGTGGATGTTTTTTGATTTTGGGTTTTTTGTTTCGTTGATTTATGTTCCCAGAATCGTACCCAAAGCTCTTCACTATTCAAATCCACCATACTGGTGAGTTTTTTGATCCACCTGGTAGAATGTACAAGTTTGTTATGGTTGATCATGTAGACCTAATTGATTGTGACAAGTTCTCCATGCGAGAGATGATCAAAATCTTAGCTGAACTGGGTTTGGGTGATAATAAACAGTTGTGGTTTACCCATTTTAGGGTCTCAGACCTGTCTTTAGATGATGGATTAGTTCCGTTGATGTCGGATCAGGACGTGCGAACATTGTTAAAATTTGTCCCTAGGTATAAGGAAATAGATGTTTATATAGAGACTGAGGTATCGTTGGTAGAAAAACATATGTTGCTGGGTAGGGGTTTTCCGTCCTCAAAGGGTCTAGTGATTGAAGAGATTGTTGAGGATAATGTGGTCAGTGAACCTATTAAGAAGAACAAAGGAAAATTGTTGCTGTTAGAGTGGTATAATGATGAAATGGCACCAACGCATCATGAAATGGCACCAACGCAAACTTCAACCACTAATGTTTGTCAATTGGTTGAAAGTATTGTTAAATGCTGATAATGTAGGATTCCTGCATTATGAAAATGAGTCAACATCTTCAATCCATGGATTCAGTTACTTAAATTTTATGGAAGACAGTGATTGTGACCCTATGGGTGGTTTTATGCCTTCGAAACTTAAACAAGCTGAGACATATTTTGATGACGACTTGTTCCAGCAAGATAGTGCAGTGAATTTGGAACAAGATACATACTTTGATGATAGGCAAGAAAATATAGCAGAAATGACTGAAGAGTACTTATATCCAGAAAATGGGGGGCGTCGAAGCGGTTGATGAGGAAGTTGTGGAACGGGAAGAACTTGATATTGAAGACGCCCTTGCCCAGAGGAAAGATTCAGAACCAGAAGAGGGTGGTAGTGATTTTAAACATGATGCCCGAACACCTGAACCTGAGGTTGACATGCGTGGTTTCTCATTTCAGCTGGATTCAAACTTTCAAGACAGTAGGAGAGAAGTTGCTGCCAAACTTCCTCTGAAAGACTCTGTTGAACTTGTACTTGCACCTGTAGTTGAAATGGATGATCTTGATAGTGCTGATGAAGCGGATATTGAACAGGGTATAGGTCAAATAAAGAGAAGGTTGAATCTATTGAGAAAGAATTATAAGGGTAAGTCTAAAATCAAAGAAGGTACATTTAAGGTGGGAGAGGAGTTTGTTACAAGAAAAGAAGTGACTGAAAAGGTGAAGATGCATGCATTACAGTCAAGGAGAGCTATTTCGGTTCTAATATGTGATAACAATAGGGTCAGAGCTAAGTGCTACGGCACTGTGGTTGGTGCAACAAAATTCAATCCAACACCTGGCAGAAAAGAGGATATGACATCCACCTCAAAGACTCGGAGCCAATTTGAGAAAACCAAAAAGCATAAGGACATGAAATGCAAGGGTGTTAGTGCTAAAGGATATAAACTCAAGAATCACAAACCCCTTGCCCATTGCACCTACTCGTCTTAAAGTGGGGGAATAAGCAGTGTTGGTCGGTAAAAACATTGAAAGATGGGTATCCAAACAAGAGATGTTACTACTGCTACATCTAGGTTTCTGCCAACTTATGTCATCGAGATTCTTCATAGAAATTCCAAAATCTCAGTTAAAGCATTATAGCTTGAATTAACACAGAGGTTACAAATAAACATGCCATTAGATAAAGCTTACAGGGCAAAGGAAATTTCTGAGGAGAAGATGACAGGTGATCACAAACAACAGTATGCCCTCCTTAGAGATTATGCTATGGAGCTCAAATCAAAAGGCCGAGACACAGTATTCAAGATCCAGGTGGAAACCAACACAGATTTGACTCTTAATTCAAGGGTATTCAAAAGAATTTATGTGATTGGTGCACTTAAAGTTGGGTATAGATCTACAAGAAGAAAGATATTGGGATTGGATAGTGCTTTCATAAAAGGACCATATATAGGGCAAATTTTGACGGATGTTGGTATTGATGGTAACAATGGTATTTACCCTCTTGCATATGCTATTGTTGAGGCTGAATGCAAGAATTCTTGGTTATGGTTCCATAAAAATCTTGGTGATTCTCGAGAACTGGAAGGGGGGGTTGAATAGTTTTGTCGATTTTAAGTTTAGTTTCAAAAACTTTAGATTTGATCTTATGTGAATTCGTATGGATGAATAGAAAGTATAAATCAATAAGTAATGTAAGTAATGAAAGCAAGTAAGTAAAGGATATAAAGTAGTGACACAAGTGATTTATAGTGGTTCGGCTACAAGGACACCTTCCTTGCCCTACTCCACTCCCCGAGTCTCCTACTCGAGAGTTCAAGCATTATGTCAACAAGCTCCTTCAACATGGCGGAGAAGCCTCACAATGTCGCTTACACTTTATCCGATACAAAGCTAAATACTGAGTCCTTAACACGGCGGACCAAACCAACACAACTATAACACAACAACTATGTGAAGTATGAAATACAAGATCTTGCTACAGAAATCTTGCGGAGGAAAAAATCAATCAAGGACCCCTTGCTTGGATGACTTGTAGTATCTTATGATCTCGCTTTTGAGAAGGACCTATATGAGAATCACAACAAAAGAAAAAAGAACTACTAGATAGATCAAGAGATATGAGATTAGAAGAGAGAAGTAATATATGAGAGAGTTTGTAATAAGAGGGGGTGAGTAATAATGAATGAATGGCTCACTATTTACAGGAAAGAAAACTCTACTGTTCCCCGGATCCCATGGATCCCTTCTTGAGGGATCCGTCCAGTGTAATCCCAGGGATCCGTGGACGCTCCTCCTTATTTGGGTTTTGGGTCATGGATCATGGGTCATGGACTTTGGGTCATGGGTACCCATAATAGATACAATGTATCTAGACATTGGATCATGGGTCTTGGGTTATGGGTTATGGGTTTGCTCCATGGGTATGGGTCATGGGTCTTGGATATTACTGATTGGTCCTAAACTGGTCATCTTTATATTAGTCAACCACTTGTGAATGGTCAACCATAAAAGTCAAACTAATCTAGGACCAAAGACAATTAAAATCCATGGGAGTATAGAATTATATCCCCGGGTCGTTAAGTCCCAACGAGGTGTGTAAACTGTAGTACAACGACTGGTTGTGCTGAAATGATATTGAATATACAAAAAACAGGAATCTGATTGACTAACACTAGGAATGTGAATAGTAATAGCTCTGTCACAGCTATGTCGTTAAAAACGTGCAATCAGAAACCTAAAAACGTAAAAGATATACAAACGTACGTTTAACTTTAATTAAACGTAAACGTATAAAAATAAAACGATTATAACTATGATAGGGATTTGCATGTCTTAGCGACTTAAATGCAAATTAAATATAATTAAAATATTTAACTATAATTTACAAATTTATATAAAAGTTAAGAAAATCTAAAAAACTAAAACGTATATGTTTACGTAACAATTACGTAAACGTAACAAAATAAAAACTGAATTCAATCCAATACAACTCCCACAAATGTGAAAATCATATTTTTGGAATTCTAAAAAGATAAGAAAATTATTGGAAAATTAAAATAAATTTTTACACTATTAAATTAATTTAAAAATGAATTAAATGTATTTAATAATGAATTAAATAATAAGAAAATCTAAAATTAACTTAAATAAATGAAATAAAGAATCTGAAAAATCTAAAATATTATAAAATGAATTTTAAAATTGAAAATGTATTTTTTACACAATTATTCTATTTATTATTAATTATTTACTATTATTAATTACTAAAAACTATTATTGATTTATTATTCACTATTGAAGATGAATCTTCGAATAAACGAATAATCGAATAAAGACAATTATTGTATATCAAAAATATAAAAAGGATCGAAGAAAATAAATAAAATCTTAATACATTTTTCAAAGTCTAAAAATAAATAAGTAAATTATAAAAATTATTTAGTTATTATCAAAAATCATTAATTATTATCATTTATTAATTATTATTTATCTTATTAACACATTTTTTATGTAAAAGTTAAAATTTTAAGTAAAATATTATAAAATCTAAAAAGTCTAAGAAATAAAGTAAATAAATTCAATTAAAATCTAAAAGAATAATAAATTAAGTAATAATTTATGTAAATTAAGTAAAAATTTAATTAAATTATCACATTTTTAAATAAAATTAAAAGGTTATTAAAAGAATAGAAAAATCTTAAGGTTTTTATACTAAAAGTGTAAACACCCTCAACATAACCTAACTTAAGTCAAAAATAAAACAATGCAAATGCATTAACAATGCATTTGTATATGCAAAATCAAAAAATCTAAAAGAATTGAAAATATATTTAAACATTTAATATCAATTTATAAAATTAATATAAATTAAACGTAAATTCAGCGATTCTGTACGTTTAGGG
>BPTQ01000009.1:119321376-119354230 GCA_019973895.1 Chrysanthemum seticuspe | reverse complement strand
GATGGAGTGAAAGCTTGTAAAAGCTTGGTATAAGCTCCACACTGGAAAGCAAAAGAAAAATAATATGTATACAAGTGAAATGAACAAATATGAACAAGCTGGTATACTGACAATCACTCATAAGCTTGGTATAAGCTAATAAGCTCTTACAGTACACTACAGTACCCAACACTCTTGCAACTTTTTGTAATGGCAATTTAAGCTAAGAGTATAAGCTAAAAATGGCAAAATAAGAATTGAAGTAGCAAGCTAGGTTGGTGAGGATTCCAAAAAGCCAAAGATCAACCTGTGGGGTTCACAGATGAGCTTTTGAGAAGCTTATGAAGTTGCTATGATTACACTGATTTCTCAATGTAAACTGAGAAATGGGACAAGCAAAAAGCTTGTTGCAGCCTTACTTAATAAGCTGCAACATGGATTTTAATAATTTGGCCTTATTAACTGGTTGGTTAGCTTCTAAAAGAAACTAATTTCACAAGCTGGGTCCCAAGAATAAGCTTTTTGTGAGCTTATGAAGAAGGCCAGTGTATACTGAAAGCTCAGTATACACTGATGAAATGGACAAGTTATAAGCCACTTACATCCCTAGCAAATAAGCTGCTAGGGGAAAATTAAGCATAGGACCCTAAATTTGGGTGGATGAGCTTTATAAAAAACTAAAACACACAAGCTCTAGATCACTAATGGGCTTATTAGGAGCTGTGGGTAATGGTGTAAGTTCAATGAACTGTTGTGAGTGGGCAAACAACAAACTCCTATAGGGCTTATCAAATAAGCTCATAAATGCTCAACCTACACTGGAACATTGAGTGTGATAGATTAACCTCACATAAGGCCAAAAATCACAAGCTCAAGCTCAATGAGGAGCTATTTGAGAGCTTAGAAAAACAACTCCAACTACACAGTTTGCTTCTGTGTAGTGAGTAAGATGGGACAGAAAAGTTTGGTTGATTAAGCTATCTAAATAAGTTACAAACTGAAAAACAAGCATACACATAATAACTAGGCCACAAGGGGTACACAAAGAAACCAAGTGCACTGGATAGGGCCAACTCCACAAGCTTTTGCAAGCTCATGGTTTTAACAGCCTAACCATGGTGCAGGGCAAAAATGGGCACAAAGAAGCTATAAAATAAGCACTTAAACATTAAAAACAAAAATAAACAAAAATACAATAAGCAATATTAACAACAAAACTATAATACCCTAAAAGCACAGATTATGAAATTCAATATTAAAGCTTAGAGAAAATTGTCTAGTTTATTCAAAAATGACAAAAAGGAAAATTTGACTTTTACTAAAAACTAAAAAGTTGACTAAACTGAATTTAGATCTTAATCTACTGACTTAATATGTTATATTAAGCTATAAGAACATGAAATAAACAAAGATACACAAGAATTGAACACATTTACAAGATTATAGGATCTAACATCATAACAGTCAACACATAAATTAGTGCAATTGTCATTTTGACTTTTTCATATGTAGAACTGCTAGATTAAGGTTTCTCTGAGTTGTTTAGGCCATAAGAAGAGTACATCAAACAAAAACAACCATTCAAATAACCTACAACACAGAATCACCATCAAATCCAAACAACCTTTAAATGAGATTAAATTGAACTTTTCATAACATCAAACCGTGTAAACCTAATTTATTAAATCCAGGGGCTTTAGTGTGTCAAACCAAACCTTTTTCAGCCTAAACAAGTAGTCACAAAAGTCTAGGTCTAGGATTATCAAAAGCAAGCATATTGACAGTCAAAATGCAATATCAAACCACAATCCAATCCAAAGCATAACAACCTAACATTAAAACATATTATGACTAACAAACAACAAAGAAACATAAAAACATCAAAATCAAAGCAAATAAACAACAAAACAGTAATATGCAAAATTTAAGAAAATGGCTTACAAGTTGCAATACAAGCTGAGACAAAGAACCAAGACCCAAGAACAATCCTAAAGCTTCCCAAGAAGCATTACTACCCAGGACAATCCAGAATTCATCCTGCTCCAAGCTTCTTCCTTCTCAACTCACTATTTTTGATTTTTCATTGATTTTCTTGATTTTTTAGTGTTTTCTGAATTTTAAAAACTATAACTGTTTTGATGTATCTAAAAGCTTAGTGAGCTTTGTCAGGAGCCTACATGAGCTAATAGAGTCCAATAAACAACCATAATCAACATTAATTTAAATGACAAGAAATTAAAGGTAATTAAGCAAAAATTTGAAAATGAAATTAAGACTAAAATTAAACTGGAAATTTAGTTCTATTACACTAGTTTAATGAAAATTACAACATTAAAACTGTAAATGACAAGTAATTTAAAGAAAGCATCTTAAAGTTATACTACGTGAACAATGGCTAGTCCAAAGTTATGTCTTCTCTCATCCATCTCTTCTTTTTTATATCATTCTGAGTTCCTTGTCGACCTCTGAATCTTTCCCACCTATTCTCAGCCATTGGATCATTCCAAATCATCAAAACTGCCATTTGTCAATTTTGGCGCCAAAAGTCATTTGAGCAGGTTTCTTGCATTTAATGCTTCTTGGGAGATTGTGGAGGTGGAGGGGACAAAGAGAAGGTAGTGGTGAGAGTAGGTAGACAGTTGGGGTGATGAGGTGGTGAAGAATACCACTGGTTTTGGTTTGCAGGTGTTGTGTGAGAGGGATGAACAGTGACTGGCGGTTTTTATTTATTTAAAAACTGGGTTGGGCTTGGTGTTGGGCCAGCTGGGTATTGGGTTGGGATAATTAAAAGGGTCCGGTTTGGTTTTGATATACAAGGACCATTTATGTAATTTCTGGATTTTGAGGGACTGAAAATGCCAATATTCCAAAGTTAACACAAGGACTAAACCTGCAATTAATGGTTAGTACAAGGACCAATATTGCATAAAATGCCATTTTTATTAATCCAAGAACCAAAACTGCCAACTTTGTAACTCCAGGGACCAAACTTGTAATTTTCTCAAAACTTATCATAAAGGACCAAATATGCCACATTTGAATAGTACAAGGGTGTAGTTTGAATAATTTCCATTTTTAAACACCCAGGGACTGATTTTGACACTTTTGTAAAGTTGAGGGACCAAAGTTGTAAATTGTGATTTTTAAACTTCAAAGGACAATTTCTTACAACTTGTGAATCCCAAGGACCTTTTATGACTTTTTATAAGTTTTGGAATGACCAGGGACTAATTTTGACAATTGGTGTAACTCCAGGGACTGAAACTGACATTTGTGTGAACTTTGCGCATTTTTCACTTGTTTTTCAATCTTTTTGTTCCCGAGTCACATAAAAACACATTTATATGATTTTGTATCCTTTTGTGAGTCATTTGTGTGTTTTTGGTCGTTTTGTGGGTTCAAATTATATAAAAGATATGTGTAAAACGGCACATATCAAATCCCCCACACTAAACTATTGCTAGTCCCTAGCAATATTTATGAAGTTTTAATGGTTTTTAAAGAACTCTTTACCAAAAGCCATCACTTCTGGAGTAGCCAATTATTTCAGTTCAAGTAAGAATTTTGGTACAATGATAACCAAATGATTTTGAGCAAATCACCAGCTGTCAACGGATTTGATTAGTCTTTACCAAAAGCCGTTTGCTTCTGGACTAGCCAACTCTTAGATAAATTATTAATATTATCTTTGGTGAGTCGATTACCAATTATGGTTTTCCAACTGCCTTTACCACAAGCCATAAACTTGCGGGCTAGCCAACTCTTCACTAATTAAAGATATGGTGAGCTGAACACCATACAATTTTGGGCAAATTGCAAGCCATAAACGGATTTGATATATCTTTACCAAGAGCCGTTTGCTCCTGGATTAGCCAATCCTTATGTGGGTTAGACATGGTGGACTGATTACCATTTGTTGTGTTTAGTACATAGTACTTCCACTAAAAAAAAATTTAAAATTTGGCCATTTTGGGGGAAAAAGGGACTAAAAGGGTATATTTATGATCAAATTCGCCAGAATTTCCCCCCACACTTAGAAATGAATATTGTCCTCAATATTCAAAGTCCCGGCTATTATGCCGAATCCTCGAACGTAAAAAGATAATATTACTAGCTAAGTGTAGAAACACAACAATTATTCTCTTTTTTAATATTTACAATTTTCATTAATTTTTTAGATCTATATACAACATGTGGGGCATCTCCCCCACACTAAGGTGGCACACACGGGTGAAAACCCATGTTTAACTACTGTTTTTGATTACCGAGTCGCTAGCTTGACTCGACCCCGAATTAATTTGTTCATGGGGAAATGACTGGATGAGAAATTGGAGTGGGGTCACCACTCACAGAATTATGAATAGTAATGTAAGGAGAATATTTTTGGTTTTTGATTTTATAATATAAACAGAAAAGGGAAAATGTTTTTGTATTTTTATCTTTTATATATATAGAAAGAAAAGAAAAATATTTTTGTGTTTTATATTGTTTTTGGAGATGAAATATGATATGATATATAATATATATACAAGGGATAGATATTTCAACAAAACACAAGTACGTTACGCAGCACACCTCCCCGGCAGCGGCGCCAAAATTTAATTGGTCCTAAACTAGTCATCTTTATATTAGTCAACCACTTGTGAATGGTCAACCATAAAAGTCAAACTAATCTAGGACCAAAGACAATTAAAATCCATGGGAGTATAGAATTATATCCCCGGGTCGTTAAGTTCCAACGAGGTGTGTAAACTGTAGTACAACGACTGGTTGTGCTGAAATGATATTGAATATACAAAAAACAGGAATATGATTGACTAACACTAGGAATGTGAATAGTAATAGCTCTGTCACAGCCATGTCGTTAAAAACGTGCAATCAGAAACCTAAAAACGTAAAAGATATACAAACGTACGTTTAACTTTAATTAAACGTAAACGTATAAAAATAAAACGATTATAACTATGATAGGGATTTGCATGTCTTAGCGACTTAAATGCAAATTAAATATAATTAAAATATTTAACTATAATTTACAAATTTATATAAAAGTTAAGAAAATCTAAAAAACTAAAACGTATATGTTTACGTAACAATTACGTAAACGTAACAAAATAAAAACTGAATTCAATCCAATACAACTCCCACAAATGTGAAAATCATATTTTTGGAATTCTAAAAAGATAAGAAAATTATTGGAAAATTAAAATAAATTTTTACACTATTAAATTAATTTAAAAATGAATTAAATGTATTTAATAATGAATTAAATAATAAGAAAATCTAAAATTAACTTAAATAAATGAAATAAAGAATCTGAAAAATCTAAAATATTATAAAATGAATTTTAAAATTGAAAATGTATTTTTTACACAATTATTCTATTTATTATTAATTATTTACTATTATTAATTACTAAAAACTATTATTGATTTATTGAAAATATTAAATGAATAAAGAAAAATCTGAAACTTTTTACATAATTCTAAAATAAATAAAAGAAGCTAGGAAAAATATAAAAACTATATGTTATTAACAGAAATAAGCTAATAAGCAAATAAGCTTCTAAGTAGAAGTTATCACTTAGCTTTAAAGTGGTTCTTTTTGGCTTTTCTTTTTCTGAAACTCAATATGTACTGAATATGAATAAGTTTAATGAAAACAAAACTTACAAACTAAGAAATAAGCAAATTGAGAGCTTATGAGTCAAGACAGTCAAGCATATTAGAATAAGCTTGGAAAAAGCTATAAACATGAAACAAAAGATAAAATAAGATAAACACAAGTCCAATAGATAAATATAAACAAGAAAATGGACTGTGGTAGTGTGAGCTTATGGTTTAGACAGTTAAGCTTTTTGAGCCTAACTTGGATGGAGTGAAAGCTTGTAAAAGCTTGGTATAAGCTCCACACTGGAAAGCAAAAGAAAAATAATATGTATACAAGTGAAATGAACAAATATGAACAAGCTGGTATACTGACAATCACTCATAAGCTTGGTATAAGCTAATAAGCTCTTACAGTACACTACAGTACCAAACACTCTTGCAACTTTTTGTAATGGCAATTTAAGCTAAGAGTATAAGCTAAAAATGGCAAAATAAGAATTGAAGTAGCAAGCTAGGTTGGTGAGGATTCCAAAAAGCCAAAGCTCAACCTGTGGGGTTCACAGATGAGCTTTTGAGAAGCTTATGAAGTTGCTATGATTACACTGATTTCTCAATGTAAACTGAGAAATGGGACAAGCAAAAAGCTTGTTGCAGCCTTACTTAATAAGCTGCAACATGGATTTTAAGAATTTGGCCTTATTAACTGGTTGGTTAGCTTCTAAAAGAAACTAATTTCACAAGCTGGGTCCCAAGAATAAGCTTTTTGTGAGCTTATGAAGAAGGCCAGTGTATACTGAAAGCTCAGTATACACTGATGAAATGGACAAGTTATAAGCCACTTACATCCCTAGCAAATAAGCTGCTAGGGGAAAATTAAGCATAGGACCCTAAATTTGGGTGGATGAGCTTTATAAAAAACTAAAACACACAAGCTCTAGATCACTAATGGGCTTATTAGGAGCTGTGGGCAATGGTGTAAGTTCAATGAACTGTTGTGAGTGGGCAAACAACAAACTCCTATAGGGCTTATCAAATAAGCTCATAAATGCTCAACCTACACTGGAACATTGAGTGTGATAGATTAACCTCACATAAGGCCAAAAATCACAAGCTCAAGCTCAATGAGGAGCTATTTGAGAGCTTAGAAAAACAACTCCAACTACATAGTTTGCTTCTGTGTAGTGAGTAAGATGGGACAGAAAAGTTTGGTTGATTAAGCTATCTAAATAAGTTACAAACTGAAAAACAAGCATACACATAATAACTAGGCCACAAGGGGTACACAAAGAAACCAAGTGCACTGGATAGGGCCAACTCCACAAGCTTTTGCAAGCTCATGGTTTTAACAGCCTAACCATGGTGCAGGGCAAAAATGGGCACAAAGAAGCTATAAAATAAGCACTTAAACATTAAAAACAAAAATAAACAAAAATACAATAAGCAATATTAACAACAAAACTATAATACCCTAAAAGCACAGATTATGAAATTCAATATTAAAGCTTAGAGAAAATTGTCTAGTTTATTCAAAAATGACAAAAAGGAAAATTTGACTTTTACTAAAAACTAAAAAGTTGACTAAACTGAATTTAGATCTTAATCTACTGACTTAATATGTTATATTAAGCTATAAGAACATGAAATAAACAAAGATACACAAGAATTGAACACATATACAAGATTATAGGATCTAACATCATAACAGTCAACACATAAATTAGTGCAATTGTCATTTTGACTTTTTCATATGTAGAACTGCTAGATTAAGGTTTCTCTGAGTTGTTTAGGCCATAAGAAGAGTACATCAAACAAGAACAACCATTCAAATAACCTACAACACAGAATCACCATCAAATCCAAACAACCTTTAAATGAGATTAAATTGAACTTTTCATAACATCAAACCGTGTAAACCTAATTTATTAAATCCAGGGGCTTTAGTGTGTCAAACCAAACCTTTTTCAGCCTAAACAAGTAGTCACAAAAGTCTAGGTCTAGGATTATCAAAAGCAAGCATATTGACAGTCAAAATGCAATATCAAACCACAATCCAATCCAAAGCATAACAACCTAACATTAAAACATATTATGACTAACAAACAACAAAGAAACATAAAAACATCAAAATCAAAGCAAATAAACAACAAAACAGTAATATGCAAAATTTAAGAAAATGGCTTACAAGTTGCAATACAAGCTGAGACAAAGAACCAAGACCCAAGAACAATCCTAAAGCTTCCCAAGAAGCATTACTACCCAGGACAATCCAGAATTCATCCTGCTCCAAGCTTCTTCCTTCTCAACTCACTATTTTTGATTTTTCATTGATTTTCTTGATTTTTTAGTGTTTTCTGAATTTTAAAAACTATAACTGTTTTGATGTATCTAAAAGCTTAGTGAGCTTTGTCAGGAGCCTACATGAGCTAATAGAGTCCAATAAACAACCATAATCAACATTAATTTAAATGACAAGAAATTAAAGGTAATTAAGCAAAAATTTGAAAATGAAATTAAGACTAAAATTAAACTGGAAATTTAGTTCTATTACACTAGTTTAATGAAAATTACAACATTAAAACTGTAAATGACAAGTAATTTAAAGAAAGCATCTTAAAGTTATACTACGTGAACAATGGCTAGTCCAAAGTTATGTCTTCTCTCATCCATCTCTTCTTTTTTATATCATTCTGAGTTCCTTGTCGACCTCTGAATCTTTCCCACCTATTCTCAGCCATTGGATCCTTCCAAATCATCAAAACTGCCATTTGTCAATTTTGGCGCCAAAAGTCATTTGAGCAGGTTTCTTGCATTTAATGCTTCTTGGGAGATTGTGGAGGTGGAGGGGACAAAGAGAAGGTAGTGGTGAGAGTAGGTAGACAGCTGGGGTGATGAGGTGGTGAAGAATACCACTGGTTTTGGTTTGCAGGTGTTGTGTGAGAGGGATGAACAGTGACTGGCAGTTTTTATTTATTTAAAAACTGGGTTGGGCTTGGTGTTGGGCCAGCTGGGTATTGGGTTGGGATAATTAAAAGGGTCCGGTTTGGTTTTGATATACAAGGACCATTTATGTAATTTCTGGATTTTGAGGGACTGAAAATGCCAATATTCCAAAGTTAACACAAGGACTAAACCTGCAATTAATGGTTAGTACAAGGACCAATATTGCATAAAATTCCATTTTTATTAATCCAAGAACCAAAACTGCCAACTTTGTAACTCCAGGGACCAAACTTGTAATTTTCTCAAAACTTATCATAAAGGACCAAATATGCCACATTTGAATAGTACAAGGGTGTAGTTTGAATAATTTCCATTTTTAAACACCCAGGGACTGATTTTGACACTTTTGTAAAGTTAAGGGACCAAAGTTGTAAATTATGATTTTTAAACTTCAAAGGACAATTTCTTACAACTTGTGAATCCCAAGGACCTTTTATGACTTTTTATAAGTTTTGGAATGACCAGGGACTAATTTTGACAATTGGTGTAACTCCAGGGACTGAAACTGACATTTGTGTGAACTTTGCGCATTTTTCACTTGTTTTTCAATCTTTTTGTTCCCGAGTCACATAAAAACACATTTATATGATTTTGTATCCTTTTATGAGTCATTTGTGTGTTTTTGGTCGTTTTGTGGGTTCAAATTATATAAAAGATATGTGTAAAACGACACATATCAATTACCCATCCTAATAAACTATTACAACAAATGAATTATTACAACAATTTATGTTAAATGACTATATGTAAATGCTTTGCTAAAATAACATGTATCCTTATAATTTTACTTATGATTACTTTATATTTGTTATCAACAAAACACAAAGAGATCGCTAAATATGAATAAACGTTTTTACGGTTTACTTGTATTAACAATCTCCCCCTTTTTGTTGATGACAAAACATAATGTTATGATGAGTAAAACTTAAGATGATGTATGTTTTGAAAGAATATGTAAGTTTTACTTCTTTCCCCCTTTTTGTCGAAACAAAAAGCGAACCTAACGAAGAAATAAAGTGTGAAAACAATAGTATAATCCACGAAGCACTAACTCCCCCTTGACGGTAGCTCCCCCTAGAATTGGGCGTCAAGTGAGAAAATATAATACCTACAAAGAAAGGGTTAGTAGTAACATGTAATATAATCTTGTATGGGACGAGAAACAAGATAGATAGCCAAGGTACGTAAACAAAGCCTTGTAATAAAATATCAAGATGTAGTGGTATAAAGGCCACATACAAAATGTAAAACTAAGAACAAGGTTTATTCTTGAAAATGACTCAAAGAAAAAAAAAAGATAAGCCAGTAATATCATTCCTTCCATGCTTGCATATGGTTAGATATGGAAGTTTTGGTGAGTGATGATGTTGATGCGATCAAGGATGTGGTTAAGTATGAATCACATCTCGTCCCTTATTTCCATTGCAAGTTCCCTAGTGGATTGACAATGTTCACAATGTAAATGATGAGGGTAGTGTGGGTGGATGGTTTCCGGATAAGTTTGATTTGTGGAAGGCGGAATATGTGGTTGAAAAGTTGGAAAATATGGATCAAAGTCCATGATGTTGGTGAGTGGAAGAATATAAGAACCTAGATAATCTTGTAAGATAATGGGAGCTAAAGGTGGTGAAGTTTCAAGATCTTTGTAAAGTGTGTTTGGAGATGTTGGTGGTGTTAAAAAGACTAGTTCTTTTAAGTTGGAAGTTTGTTGGGTAGATGTGGATGGTAGACTAGACATGGGTAGTGGGATTGTTTTCGGAGTCTTAAGGAGTTCCGATAGGGTGATTTTAGGTGGAGACTCGATAGGTGATGGTGGTGATGTGCTTGTTGGAGATGATGGAGGTGCTACTATGGAATCATTTGGTGGTGAATGAGTGGTTGGTGATGGACTTTTTGACAATGGTGAATGAGTGGTTGGTGAGGTTCTTCTAGATTTGGGTGGTGGCACTACGGAAGGTGGTAGGATAAAGTTTTGGATTTCTTGAAGGGGATTGTTTTCACTAGGTGGTTCATCAATGTTGGAAGATCTTTTGGATGTCATGATGAAGATTGTTTGTGAGGTTGAGAGTGATGGATATGCAAGCATTTTGGAACCTTATTTATAGAGAAAATAATGTATTGGAGTGAATGCTAAAACCAAAATGTGGACTAAAATCTAATGATTAGATATGAATTTAAGGCATGTGATCATGAGAACACAAGCATTAAGTAACATATTTATTAGTGAAAGAGTTAAAATAATGAAAATATGAAGGTTTTTAGCCAAGTGACAAAAATAGAAGAAGAATTTATGCTTCTGTCCCACGGTTCCCACAGATCCATTCCTTTAGGGAACCGTTCAGCGTAAATGCTGGGATCCGTGGTACTGGTGATCTCAGGCAGCTCAAAATTTTCCTTTTAGAAACATTGGTGCCTCGTGTGTGACTATATGCAAACCATTTGGAGTTGCGGTTATCTCGACTCCTAAAAAGAGAAAAATAAACGAAGAAGTGAAAAAGCATATTATTATGTGAGATAACCCGAGTGCTCCTTAATTCATTTTTGCTTAAATGAATGTACCCGAAAACACATATTGGTTATGTGTTCCCTTTAGCATTCAAAAGACATAAGACGTAATGAAAACGGGTTTTTACTTTATATTAATAATGAAAAGGTTTGTCCTAGACGTGAGAATGTTTTTAGGAAAGTGATACGGGGAGAAGTATTCTTTTAGAAAGCATTTCGAAAAGTTTCTTGTAAAAAGGAAATTTATCTTTAGTTTTGAAAAGAAAAAATATACCTTGAGTTTTGAAAAATCCCCGTATTGTTTGTGAGTTGTGTGTGGAATAGAGATCCTAGACTCAGAAAAGAAGGTAAGGCTAACGTTTACATACCTTGTAGAATGATAAATATATTACGACGATTGTTCCATGAGACCAAGACCAAGACGAAGTAAGTTGAATTGTTCTCACTTCAATGGTTTGGTGAGGACGTCGACTATGTTGTCTTCGGAAGATACCTTCTCAATAGAAATGTTCCCCTTTTGAACATTGTCTCTTAAAAGTGATGACGGATCTCTATATGCTTGGTATGAGAGTGCAACACCAGATTCTTGCTTAAGTCAATAGCACCTTTGTTGTCGCATAAAATGGCTATGTCACTAAGATTAATGTCGTAGTCAACTAACGCTTGTTTCATCCATCGTGCTTGTTGGCATGCTTTGCCGGCGGAGACATATTTGGCTTCGGTTCTTGATATGGCCAATGCCGTTTTCTTCTTCAAGAACCAAGATGTTAAACAACATCCCATAAAAGTACATACACCACTTGTACTCTTTCGGTCAACATAATCACCTGCATGGTCAGAATCCGCATATACAATAGTTTCTACCCCCTTTCCCTTAGGATACCATAATCCCAATTGAGTCGTACCCTTAATTTATCTAAATATTCTTTTGAAGGATTCTAGATGTGATATTTTAGGGTCTTATTGAAACCTAGCACATAGACAAACACTAAACATGATATCCGGCCGACTAGCCGTAAGATAGAGAAGACTACCAATCATGCCACGGTATTTTGTGTTATCAACGGATTCACCGTATTCATCTTTTGTAAGTTTAGTATCGGATGACATTGGTGTTCTTATGCGTTTTGACTCTTCTAAACCAAATTTCTTTAACATTTCTTTTATATATTTGGATTGATTAAAGAAGATACCATCTTCTAGTTGTTTGATTAGTAGACCAAGAAAGAAACTTAGTTCTCCCATGATACTCATTTCAAACTCATCATGCATGATTTTTGAGAAATCATCACACATGTCTTGACAAGTCGATACGAATATAATATTGTCCACGTATATTTGAACAATAATTATATGTGTTGGAATCACTCTTAACGTGTATTTCAAGTGTTAGTCATTTATATGTAATAGATTGCTTAAACTAGGCTTTTATGTTAGTAATCAAGGCTAGGCTCATGTAGAAAGCCGATGAGCCTATGCCAAATCCCAATAAGAAAGAAAGGGACTATAAATGTTGCCCTAGCTCCCTTCCCCTATAAATAATGTTGTAAACCTTCACTTGAAGGTTGGTTGTTCACTCTAATACATATCTACGCATAACCTTTCATCATTTTCATTCGTGTGTGTGTTTGTTTGTTCAACCGATCTATCTTCATCTCTATTTCTTACATATTGATCCTTGTGTTAACTTATGGTGACCTAACAATGGTATCAATCGCCATCTAGTTGGGTGAAATACTTTTGTTTTTGAAGTTTGTTACTATACGCGTGGGTTTAGCATTATACACTTTTCATACGCTTAAAACTTTGATTTTTACACATGTAAACTCAAGATTCTTGTGGTTTAAGGTTTATTAAGTGTCAAAGTTTCAGTTTTTAGCAAAAAGTTTCAAACTTTACGTGTGTAGATTAGTTTTTAAGCTTGGTTTGTTTCATGTCTCATTTGTTATGCGTAAGGTGAAAAGTGTTTTTGGATCATCAAGTTTCAAACTTTCTTGTTGTTTTGGTGATTTTGAAGCTGTTTCATCATTAAAATCAGGTTTACAAAACATTTTTGGGCATAAAAAATCAGTTTTGGTGAATTTGGTACTTCCTACGCCTAGTAAAACCCTAGTTTTACATGTAAGCCTCTACGCCTAAGTCATTCTACGCCTAACAGTTTCCTACGCCTAAGGTTTTCTTCATTTGATCTTCGATGCTATTGGTTTACTCAGTGTTTTCTTGCTTGGATAAGCCTGAAAACACTTCGACTTGTGGATATCTTTTACACTTGGATAAGTATAAAGGATTTTTGGGTAAAACCGTAGTTTTACGCCTAAGCTCTAAAGTTTACGAGTAAACACTCTACGCCTAAGTCTAACTTACGCGTAAGGTTCTTACTTATAAACATTAAGTTTACGCATAAGCTTAAGTTTAGCCTAAGGTTTAAGCCTAAGAAGTATTTACGCCTAAGCTCCTGTCTACGCGTAAGAAGGGAATTACGCGTAAGAGTAACAGTCTACGCCTAAGCTGGTTTCTACGCCTAAGTGTACTTCATCAACAAATTTAAGTTTCATTCGACTACAAAGATCCATCATCAACACAAGTTTCAAGATGTCTCAACCACCATACTCTAACTACTTTCCTCATGAGTATCCTCAACAACAACAACAACAACAACAACAACAACAACAACAACAATTTCAACAATATCCTCCACAACAATATCAACAATATCCTTAACAACAATTTCAACCACCATCTCAAATGTACTTTCCTCAAGGAGCAAACCTTTTTCCACCACAGATGCCTCAACCAAACCTTTGTCAACAAGTTCAACATTGCAACTACTTCCCATATCAGTTTCCCACTAAGTATGCTATGAATGTCACAACGCAAAAGGAACCTTCTTGGTTTGCAAATATGTGTGAAGCTTTAAGCAGCCAATAATCCATTCATGAAGCTGGATCCCTTGATAGACCTCCAATGCTCACTCCCGGAAACTATGATCAATGGGTGATAAGGTTTTTTAGGTTTTGTGATCTCAAGAAACCACATGGTAAGTTTTTGAAGAAGGTCATACTTGAAGGTCCTTTTCAGATGCCTACTATCACTATACCCGGAGATCCGAATGCTACTCTACCAAAAGATGATGTTACCAACGTTGTCAGCATAGATCAAATCACTACTGAACAACATCTTCACTTAGAAGCTGATGAACTTGCAATGCAATATATCCTTTTGGGACTGCCCAATCCGATACTTCATAGTTTTGATGCTTAGAAGAATGCTAAAGCAATGTGGGAGCATATTCATCTTCTCATGGAAGGAAATGAACTCAATCAAGAAGATATGGAATCCAAAATTTACTTAGCATATGAAAATTTCATGATTGAACCGAGGGAGTCATTGGAGTCGTACTATCATCGATTCTCAGACATCATCAATGATCTGGACAAACATAATATCATTATGCTAAGGATTGCAATCAACACAAAGTTCCTCAGATGTCTTGGTCCTGATTGGGAGAAGTATGTTACATTTATCCGTCAAGCTAAGAATCTTCATCAAGCTACTTACGAATTGTTGTATGACTATTTGAAGCACAATCAAAAGGAAGTAGACAAAGACAGAATCATCCGTAGAGTCCCTGTTCTCCATCACTCCCGGATAATCAAACTCTTGCTTTGTATACTCAAGCATGTTATCCTCAATTTCCGAACTTTCCAACTGTCTTCACAAATCCACCACAACCAACTGCTCAGATTACACCATATGATCCATCACAACAACAATCACAAGAAACTCAATTGGTTCCATACAACAACAACAAAGATCAAGCACTATACAGTGAATCAAATGAGGATGCGGAAGCCTTCGATGCATTGAATCAAGGATTCGTAATGATTGCTAGAGCCTTTGGGAGATTTGCTAATAAATCCAATAATCGCATTCGTACATCCTCAAACACAAGAAATCAAGTTGTTGTTAACAATGGAAGGGTTGAGGTTCAGAACCGTGGAAATGGTCGTCAGATGGGTAGTGGTCAAGGGTTAAATGTTAATGGAAGGAATAACATGGGTGCTCTACAACAACGGGTTCAAATGGTTGATCAGGGAAATGCTCAAACTGGGATTAATGGTCTTCGATGCTACAACTGCAACGAGAAGGGTCATCTGGCTAATGCTTGCCCAAAGTCGAGAACAAGAGGCAAAACTTATCACAAGGAGGCTTTACTCTTGGCTCTCAAGGATGAAGCTGGTGGAACTCTTACCAACAAGGAACAGAACTTCATGGCTAATGCAGATTTTGATGATGACATGGAGGACTTGCAAGCTAATGCAACTGTGATGTTAATGGCAAACATGCAAGAGCTCCACATGAGTGACACAGGCCCAGTGTATGACACTGATGGCTTGTCTCAGGTACCGGATCTGAATATACTTATACATGATCTAATATCTCCGCCTGCATCTGCATCTGACGAGGCACAAAGTGTTCAACATGAGCCTTCTACATCTCATTACGACGATAATCAAATGGATCCCGTAGTTACATTTGACGATCAAGATGACCTTATGGTTAATATTGATAATCAAGTTGACTTTTTGATTATATTTGAGGATCTAAATAATGAATATGTTGAGACGTAAGTTGAACAAAATGAACCTTTGTCTAATCCAGATTCGGAACTCATGACCTTATGTCAGACCACCCTTTCTAAATTGGAAAAATGCAATGAGATTAATAAGAAACTGCAAGATAAAATTTCACTGTTGACTAAGGATAATGAATGCTATAAGTTTCAACTCAACATTTTTGAAACTAAAGAGAAACGTGAACACAATTTTGAAGTCGCTTTTGCAAAATCATACCAAAATGAAAAATCTTTAGAAATTCAGATATGTGATCTAGTTGAATCCAAGAATGCATTGCTTTCTCAAATAGAACAACAAAAATTTGATCATAAACAACAAATTAACGCTCTTACTTCGGAAACTCAAAAATCCAAGTCTGAGTTGTTAACTTGTCAAAAACAGTTTTCTGAGTACAAAAAGCATTCGAGGAGACAAATTGATCAGTATCTTGATGAAATTGTCGATTTACAAAACAAAATCAAAGAGTTTCGAAAGGTTGTATACAAACATGGTGAGTCAATCACAACAATTCAAAAGTTTTCTTTTAAGCCAAAATCCAGATGGATATGGACCAATTCTTGCTGATTACAAACCAAGTTTTTCACATATAGCATTCAAACCGAATCCTCAAGTTTACAGTTGATGCAGGTTTTACTGACCAGGTCTTAAATTTATAGTGTCTCGCAATACCTATGGTCTACCCTAGTGCACTAACGGGCAGTGTACCCGGTCGTGTGTAGTGTAGTAAATGGTAAAGCCGAGGTCGTCCTAAGAGCTATGTGTGTTGGATTATTACTAAGTCTAATTGTCATAGAATAATAGTTGTTTCGATAGGGATTTAATTAATTAAACTACTAATGCAGAATAAAGTAAATAAAAGCAGATAAATGGTAAAGGGAAATCAATAGAGAGAAGTGGTGCTAACCTAGTTAATCATCCTAGCTAGTTATGTCTACATCTACTTACTTCCAATTACTTCAGGTGGGGTCAAATTCGAGAGGACAGCATTTGGTCAATTCGCCCTAACCTATCAGCAAAGATGCCACCATAGGAGAAATCAGGCGCACCGTCATAAGTCCTGTTGTTCCTAGTCCCGTAAGCCAAGTCGTTAAGTACCGCTACATTCTAGATTCATAATAGTGAGTGCCCGGCCGTTATGAACTTAGACACTACACCCCCAATTCTTAAGTTCATCCAAACGATAGGTGATCAGTTGGTTAAATCGCACAAGTAGAAAGGGTCGACAGTTGGTCATATCTTACCCTTCCCGTCTCAGTCCGCTCACCTAGGGTCAGTTGGTCATATCTCCTAGGCAATTGGCCTCTACCGCCATTCAAAACTACCGAACGAAGGGTGACTACCAATGAAATATGCATGCATACAATTAGAAATAATTGTACAGAAGTAAAGGTAAACGTAAACAAAAAAATTAAGGAATCATAACTAGGCTAGCACCAAAAGGTGCTTAGCCGCTCATATTAATCATGCAAATCAATTCAATATTCAAAAGTACGAAATACATGAATTGAAAGTAAAAGAAATATAAAACGCTAATGCTTATCGTAATGGAGTGACTTCTCCCATGGAAACAGCTCCGTATGCTCCTCTAGACATGCCTTGAGCTTTTTCCCACATTCTCAGAGTGTTGTGTGTGGAATGGGATGGATAGAAATGCTGGAATTCGTGGGGTATTTATAGGCTAGATCTGAGTTACGGCGTAACACATATAGGAGTTACGCCGTAACCTTCTATTTTATCATAAAAAGCACTAGATCTGCTGGTTACGGCGTAACCCAATGAATGGTTACACCGTAGTCTTCAATAAACTCGATTACGTCGTAAGTGATGCAGCAGTTACGGCGTAAGTATCAGCGGCGTGGAACCTCTTTTGACCTAATGTAGTTACGTCGTAACCTCTGGGAGGAGTTACGCCGTAACCTTCTGATAAGTTGGCATACTGAGTCACGCAATAGTTACGGCGTAATGTGAGAGATGAGTTACGTCGTAACTTCTTCAAAATAGCATACTGTGATAAATCTGTAGATTTGTTTCCATTTTCGCGTCTCTTTAGCTCCAATGCTCGTAATTTACCTGAAAGTGGAAATTAATGGAAAACAAGCGTAAATCCATATAAATGATATAAATAACGAGCATTATCGGGGGAAATTGACACTAAATATTCAGGACTATTTGATGTTATCAAATATCCCCCCACTTGAACTCTACTTGCCCTCAAGTAGACCTTATTAGATAGATTCCTAAAAAGATATCTCCCATAACCTGGAAAATATGAGTTTACAAATCCCTTATGCTAGAATAAAACAAAGCCGAACACCTCACGAAAGGGGAACAAACACTCAAATCTCTCAACTATTCTAAGTGTCAATTTCGGGGTGATCACTCAATCGCACAGTCATAGCATGTATTCTATCATAAGCTTGGCGGTTACACAAATCTCCACCACTAGAGTTAAGGGCTAAACAATTCTCGAAGGCAATATGGGTAGACACGACAAAGGTTAAGGGGTGACTCGTCATTACTAACATGTCACGGCGAAGTGGACAAAATCAATGATACATGACCAAATCCATGGCCAAGACACCAAAGATTGCTCGTTGCATCACCTAGACACGCTTCATGACTAAAAGGGTAGGATAAGACATGGGATATATAATTGGTGTAAAATAAAAAACAAGCAGGTAGTCTAAATCTACAACCAAGTCATCACCACTTACCGTCCGCCCAAAGTTCAAGCTTAGAAGTCAAAAAACCGGATCATGAAATGCAAGGTAGATGTGTCATTAGAGGACGTCGTGATGGGCACACTACCTTTTCTCCAACTGTTGGCATAACTACCAATTCCAATCTTCAAATGTGACCGAGGTGGCCTCCTCGATACTAAATCAATAAAGCTCATATTACAGTGCTTATAACATCGGACTTTACAATAGCATAATCATAACAACTATTTTGTTTTTCGAATCATTTTTTTTTCTTTTTTTTTCAACATAACAATCAATACTAACATAATATCCCCCCACTTGAGATGGGAATACGGGGGGTCTTCAATGATATTCAGAAATGTTGTCGATGAAAGCGTGATTTCCGAACCTTTCCACTCAAACCTTGAACTTAGGCAAATGATGACTTCCCAATCACAAATAAAGACTACAGGGTAGGCTAAGGTGTATAGGTGTATCGAAACAATATATTGGGTGAACAAAATGAAAGGAATGGCTCATAAGGGTGTATCTATGGGGTATCTTGCACTAAAGATGAGTGCAACAAAAGGGTTTCACATGGGGGTCGAAAAGTCAAGGTGACTAATCGATAGACTCACAATGGTAGGCTGTTTGGGTGATAATCCTATAATATAGCCATCTAAAACTGAAAAGTCCAAATACATCGAGCTAACTCAACATACCTCGTCTATGGTCTCGAAATGATGCAAAGGCCAAGTTCTAAAGTTTATAAGCTACCGGCACACTCATAATTTGGTGGATTTGGGGTAAAATATTGGAAACAGATAAGGCTAATCTCACCATATAATATCAAGGGTTATATGTGCTCGGCTAAGGTCTAATCTAGTTAGGTAAGGAAAAACATGTCAAAATTTTAAAAATGGCATAATTTTTCAAAATAAACTAGAAAAATGAGGGCGAAATAAAGTTCAAGAGATAATTCTACTCCCGTCCCCCCACTTGAATTGTACAAAGTCCCTTTTGTACTAGGCATTAAAATAAAGGTGAAGAGAAAGGTAGAATTAGAGCGAGAACTTCCCTGAAATTTGCTCCATAAAGAAGAAGGCCCACGAAAAAGAAACGTGCCTTCGTATAAGCGTCATGAACAAAATTCAATCCCTGAAATCACAATACCGTCAAGCATAATTCTAAAAAGAAAAAATGAAAAACGAAAAAGAAACCTAACTCACTTTCGTAGGAATCACACTTGCATTTAGCGAATGCAACAAGCCTTTTAAACCACTTGGTGTCCCAAGTGGACGAATGAAGTCTCGTGAGGGTTTACATGGAACACACCCACAAAGTTCATTTAAAAACTAATACAAGGTTACTGTGTTTTAAAATGAAAGAATTAAAGCAGAGGAAAGTTACGTCGTAACTCCTTTGAGGAAGTTACGCCGTAACTGGCAAAACATGGAATGAGCTGCAAAGCGAGTAGTTACGGCGTAACCACTGAGATGGTATTACGCCGTAATAGGTGATGCGTCAAGAATTCTGCTGCTAAAAGGTAGGTTATGGCGTAATCACCAAGATGAGTTACGCCGTAACTCTGTTCAGATCGGCAACTGCAGCAGCAATTAGTTCCTCGTTTCCTGCAAAAATAGTTAGAAAACACAAAACCCAACAGAAAAGGAAATAAAACAAAAGAAAGGGATAATTCGGGTTGCCTCCCGAAAGAGCACTTTTCTTTATTTACGAGTCTTTAAGTTAGACTCAGAGCTGCAGGGCTTCTATGGGGGCCTTTGGACTTTCCCCATTCCTTCAATATCTTTCATCAAGTTATGCCTCATCCAGGCGACATTCGAAGCTGTTTGGAGGTATTCATTGGTTTTGATTTTCCGGACTTCACAAAATTTCTCATCCGGTCCTAGGTGGTAGTGAGTGAATTCATATTTTTCGACAATAATTGGAGGTGGTCTTTTGTAGGGAATCCCCAGGAGTTTGCACCTCCTTTGTTCGTAAGCTTCATCGTCGGGATCAGTAAACTCCTCATTACCTTGCAACTCAAGGTAATCTAGGATCCCTTCAATATCATCATCATTAGAAGCTGTACCCTTGAACCATTCTTCATCGAGCAGATTCTCCACTAGAACGTGCTTGCATTCTTCTTTTTCATCATTAACCAATTCTTTGTCATTTTCCATTGTTATTTCACTCGTGTTGTTGAGACTTTCGTTGTTTGAATTTTCTTGATCCATGTACTCCTTCCAAATCTTCTCTTTGGTTAATGTGTCCACATGTCCATACTTAATCTTCACCCAACTATCGAATCCTAGGTTGTCCAGCCAAGGCAAACTCGTTCTCTCCTCATCATTGGTTGAGGACCAAAAGAATTCATCTTTTCCTATTCTGCCAGAGCTGCTTCCCCCGTTACACATATCGTCATACGGGTTGCATGACGCCCAGAAAATTTCCAAAGGATATTTTACTCTTTCGTACCAGTGACTGCGTAATTCCTTGTTGCCAGTTTCACTTATATGCTCATCCGTGCAGTATATGTCATTATTAGTCTCTCCCTTTTTCTGAATGTGCTCCTCGTAATCAATTTTTAGCTTCTTAAGGAGATTCGGGTTAATCTTGGCATCCCCGAATTGTATTGCATACCAGTCAGCAAATGCCAAATCACCGAACTTTATACAATGTCTTTCACGCTCATGAGGGCATGTCCACTCTTCCTCCATTTCACTATCCCCGCCATTGCAATATTCACGGAAGGGGTTGCATGTAGGCCATGCTCGTGTGGACTCTTCCTCAGCTATGATGACAGGAGTACACCAGTGAGTGATAAGTGGCTCTTCTTCATCTTCAAGGGAGAGTTTCTCAAGTCTTTCATCACCAGTATATGCCGGCCACATAAATTTGCTATGGTTGATCCTATCCTTATTGCTTCCGCCATCACAAACCTCATTCCTCGGGTTACAAGAAGCCCAAAGATCGTACCAATCTCCCTTAGCAACTGGTATCATTTTGCACCAGTGATATTTCTTCTTAGATTTGGGCAGAGGGCACAAGTTGATGTCATGGGACCAGTCCTTTCCTGATTCTTCTACTTCAAGGAATTTTTCTGCCCACGTATCCCAGTTACGTCGTAACTAAGTTTCTTGGTTACGGCATAATTCGCTAGAGTCGTTATCCTCAGTGTTCTTCATAACCCCATTATCGCAGTCAAATACATAGTTACGTCGTAACTCATTAGGCGAGTTACGGCGTAACTCAGATCTGTCGACGAAATCATCCCTCGACCCCGTATCAATGGCCTGAACTTTCGAGTTATCATCAACAAAAATCACTTTACATTCCATAGCTGGTTTAGATCCTTTAGGTTTATCGTTATTCCTCTTTACTTTTTCGCTGAGCTTCTCCACCATGGATTTTAGGTTTTTCAGAGTTGTGTCGTGCTTGGAAAGGTTCCTATCAGTATTTTACTGGAATTCTTTCAACCACTCATTCTGCTCCTTTTGTCTTTAGGCTGAACTTTCCAGGAATTTATTAATTGTTTCTTCAAGACTGGGATTTCTTTCTCCATAAGGCCCACAGTCGTAATTTCCACGATAACCATTACTATTTCGATTATCTTCGTAAAATGGTCGATTTTCTCCATACTTAGCTTCTTCAATATTCTCTTCGTCCACATGAGGACAATTTTTCGTAAGATGTCCTCCTCCACAGCTTTCACAACCTACTTGGATGGCATGAACGGTTTCTCTGACCTTCAACATATCTCGACTGAGATTTTCAGTTTTACTAGCGATTGCTGCAATTCCGTCAAAACTTCCGCCTTGGTTTCTTTTACTTCCTCCGTCGTGCCATTTTTGAGAGTGATCCGCCATTTTTTGAATGGCTTCAATAGCAAGAGTAGGAGTCATGCTTGGGATAGGTCCTTGATAGTCCAACATTTGCCTTGTAGTTATGTTAATTCCTTTGTAGAAAATATTGACCTTCTGCTGATTGTTCAGATCATTGGTAGGACACTTGTAAAGAAGATCGTTGTATCTGTCCCAAGCTTGCTACAGCGTTTCGTCGTTTTCTTGTTTGAAATTATGGATCTCCAAAAGCTGGTTAGAAATCTTTGATGGTGGGCAATATCTTTGAATAAAGTGTTTTTTTAGTAGCGCCCAAGTATTAATTGCCCCGGCGGGCAATCTTTCGATCCATCTTCTGGCAGCTCCAGTAAGAGTCATTGGGAATACCCTTAGCATAACAGCAACATGAGACACGCCCGAAATGTTGAAAAGGCTTGCAATGTATAGGAAATTTTCAACGTGCTCATATGCATCTTCGTCCCTGTTTCCTGAAAAAGGGTTAGCACAAAGCTCCCTCATAAATTGGTCTTTGATTTCGAAATGGACATCCGCTCCAATTGCTGGTCTTACGAGATCCGGCCCTTGTTCCGCTCTTGTCAACGCCAAGTATTCCTCAAGAGTGAGGTCATCAATGTTAACAACTTCCATGGTACCTGAAAACTTGAAATATGATCGTGAGAAAAGTTTAAAACGAAATTAAAGACTTAATATCAATCCTAATATAACTCCCCGGCAGCGGCGCCAAAAACTTGATGCAGGTTTTACTGACCATGTCTTAAATTTATAGTGTCTCGCAATACCTATGGTCTACCCTAGTGCACTAACGTGCAGTGTACCCGGTCGTGTGTAGTGTAGTAAACGGTAAAGCCGAGGTCGTCCCAAGAGCTATGTGTGTTGGATTATTACTAAGTCTAATTGTCACAGAATAATAGTTGTTTCGATAGGGATTTAATTAATTAAACTACTAATGCAGAATAAAGTAAATAAAAGCAGATAAATGGTAAAGGGAAATCAATAGAGAGAAGTGGTGCTAACCTAGTTAATCATCCTAGCTAGTTATGTCTACGTCTACTTAATTCCAATTACTTTAGGTGGGGTCAAATTCGAGAGGACACCATTTGGTCAATTCGCCCTAACCTATCAGCAAAGATGCCACCACAGGAGAAATCAGGCGCACCGTCATAAGTCCTGTTGTTCCTGGTCCCCTAAGCCAAGTCATTAAGTACCGCTACATGCTAGATTCATAATAGTGAGTGCCCGACCGTTAGGAACTTAGACACTACACCCCCATTTCTTAAGTTCATCCAAACGATAGGTGAACAGTTGGTCAAATCGCACAAGTAGAAAGGGTCATCAGTTGGTCATATCTTACCCTTCCCATCTCAGTCCGCTCACCTAGGGTCAGTTGGTCATATCTCCTAGGCAATTGGCCTCTATCGCCATTCAAAACTACCGAACCAAGGGTGACTACCAATGAACTATGCATGCATACACTTAGAAATAATTGTACGGAAGTAAAGGTAAACGTAAACAAAAAAATTAAGGAATCATAACTAGGCTAGCACCAAAAGGTGCTTAGCCGCTCATATTAATCATGCAAATCAATTCAATATTCAAAAGTACGAAATACATGAATTGAAAGTAAAAGAAATATAAAACGCTAATGCTTATCGTAATAGAGTGACTTCTCCCTTGAAAACAGCTGCGTATGCTCCTCTAGACATGCCTTGAGCTTTTTCCCACGTTCTCAGAGTGTTGTGTGTGGAATGGGATGGATAGAAATGCTGGAATTCGTGGTGTATTTATAGGCCAGATCTAAGTTACGGCGTAACCCATATAGGAGTTACGCCGTAACCTTCTATTTTATCGTAAAAAGCACTAGATCTGCTGGTTACGGCGTAACCCAATGAATGGTTACACCGTAGTCTTCAATAAACTCGATTACGTCGTAAGTGATGCAGCTGTTACGGCGTAAGTATCAGCGGCGTGGAACCTCTTTTGACCTAATATAGTTACGTCGTAACCTCTGGGAGGAGTTACGCTGTAACCTGCTGATAAGTTGGCATACTGAGTCACGCAATAGTTACGGCGTAATGTGAGAGATGAGTTACGCCGTAACTTCTTCAAAATAGCATACTGTGATAAATCTGTAGATATGTTTCCATTTCCGCGTCTCTTTAGCTCCAATGCTCGTAATTTACCTTAAAGTGGAAAACAATGGAAAACATGCGTAAATCCATATAAATGATATAAATAACGAGCATTATCGGGGGAAATTGACACTAAATATTCAGGACTATTTGATGTTATCAACAGTGCAGAACATAGAATTGATGATTCAATTATGAGTGTTGTTAAATATAATCGTGATGAGGAATCAGATGCTAATGCTGAGAGTCGATTAAAAATAGAAAATGTTGAATATAACAAACCATTCGATTACTCAAAAATCATACCATTTGTAAAACAACAGGATAATACTAACACACCTTGGGTTATCACACCAATTCCTGAGTCCTCTTCTAACGATGGTCCCCGACACAATGTTGCACAAATTAATGGTCCTTTACAGTGAAGTAAAATCATTACCCGAACGATGTCAAGCTCTTAAATAATTTGATACATTCATGTCTGACATCAAACTTTTGGAACATGAAATTGAAGTTAATTCTGAAATAAAAGCTGAACATTTTCAATCGCCACATGCGCGAAATCAAAGAGATATTTTTCAGAAAAGACTTTTACCCCATGTTCGAAATTTGAAAATGTATGCAATATATTGGGAAAGGGATCTTCAGAAGGAAATTGGACTTATGAAAACAGTTTTCGAGAAAACAGAAACATCGATTTCAAATACTAAGTGGAAAAAGAAAATGTTAAGAAATCATGTTGATCGACTCTTGGAAGATGTTATCTGTGCTGATACCATCAATGTTGTGTTGTACATACTATTGCATATGCATTTGATTATATTGCTGTTGATTCTGTTGATAATATTGAGAATATCGATAATGTGCCTCAAATCGAATCTTTGAAAATTGAAAATGAGCGCTTGTTAAATGAACTTTCGAATGCAAAACGTCGTCTTCAATGGTGTCAAAAAGATTGTCAAAATTGAGAACTTGCTTTGCAAAAAAAAAATCAACCAGTTGCGTGAAAAATCTTTTGATCCAAAACTTGAACAACTGGATGATGAAAACGTGTCTTTAAAATGTCAAGTTTCAAAATATGAACAAGAAATTGCCAAAGTCAAAACTGAATATGGTATCATATTTGATTTGCTCAAAAAGACTCGTGCTAAAGCATCACAAGAACTTGATAATCATCTTGCATACACTAAATATGTCTTAAACGTTAGTGGAAACAATCGCTCTGAAAATCAAGATTTGTTGCACACTATTGTAGAGTTGAAAGAGAAGTTAGGGAAGTATGAACAAGATAAGTCTAGTAACACGAATGTCCTTGAACCTGGAATGTTTAAAATTGACACTAGAACACCTAATGACATACCACAAGATACTAATGTGATTCCTTCCACTTCTACAGGAATAGTTGCCTCTAATCCTAACGTTAGCACTTCTCAACTTAAGAGCAAAAACAGGAAGAATAGGAAGTTGCAACGTAAGAGAAGAACAATAAAGACCTCTGAAGTAGAAGAACACCTTAGGACTTTGAATAAAACTCATGTTGCACCCACTTTAGACATTGCGTTAGACAAATGTAATAGAAATATTGCTGTAACGAATGATGAATCTCTAAGTACTTTGAATGTTTTGTTTGAAGCATCTTGTGTTGGTTGTCATAAAAGCATGTTTTCTGGTTGTCATGATAAATGTGTTGCTAAGTCTATCTTATCTCGTAAGCGGAAACATAGAAATCGAACTACCTCTAAGCCCACTAATGCTTCTAAGTCTGTGCTAGGTAAACCGCCTTCTAGTGTTTCTGCAACTATCATTTATGTACCCATAGAACCCACTTCACTTCCTAGGAAGAAAATATCACCTAGTGCATTCACTAAGATCAAAGCACGAACTAGTTGGACTTGGCAGAGATGGTTACAAAACACACCCGGATTTAAACAGATTCCTAAAATCATTAACATGTGTGTTTCAACTGTAACTGTAACGGAACCCTCTAACTCTTCGGGTTCTACCTCTACTTCTATTCCACCTGTGTCGTCTGTGTGTAATGCAGGTGATACAGATCATCCTTTAGATTGTTGATAGCGGATGCTCCCGACACATGACATGCAATCTCAAACTGTTATCAAACTTTGTGTCAAAGTTCATTGGTACTGCCAGGTTCGGGAATGATCACTTCGCAGCTATCATGGGCTACGAAGATTACATCAATGGGAACATTGAAATTAGCATGGTTTATTATGTGGAAAGTCTCGGTGACAATCTCTTTTCAGTCGGTCAATTTTGTGATGGTGATTTGTAAGTTGCTTTTAGGGAGAAAACATGTTTCATTCGTGATCTACAAGGAAACGATCTTATGTATGGAAACCGCACATCAAGACTTTACACAATATCTATGCAAGACATGATTGCTTCATCTCCCATTTGTCTACTTTCTAAGGCAACATCTACAAAATCTTGGCTATGGCACCGACAACTTTCACACTTGAACTTTCAAACCATAACCAATCTTGTATGATACAAACTATTTGAAGGTCTTCCAAGGTTTTGGTATTCTAAAGATCATCTATTCTCAGCTTATGAACAAGGGAAAAGCACTCGTGCTCATTTTTCCTCAAAGGTGGAACACAGCTCTCAGCATGTGCTTCATCTTCTTCACTTGGATTTGTGTGGCCCGATGCGTGTGCAGACGAGTAATGGCAAACACTACATTCTAGTAATTGTTAATGACTACTCAAGATGGACTTGGGTTTATTTTATTTGAAGTAAAGATCAAGCTCCACAGATGATCATCACCTTTCTCATGAAAATTCAAGTTCAGCTCCGGAACACAGTCAGACAAATCAGAACAGACAAAGGAACTGAATTTGTGAATCAAAATCTTTGATAATACTATGAGAAAGTGGGAATTGAGCATCAGACATCTATTGCACGGACACCAGAACAAAATGGAGTTGTCGAAAGACGAAACCGTACGTTATTGGAAGCTGCAAGAACAATGTTGATCAATGCAAAACTTCCAGATTACTTATGGGCAGAAGACGTATCAACTGCATGCTACACTCAAAACCGTTCTATGATAACCAAATGCCACAACAAAACACCTTATGAGCTTATCTATAACCGTAAATCGAATCTCAAACACTTTCATGTATTTGGTGATCTCTGTTACCCAAATAATGATCGTGATGACTTTGGAAAGCTCAAGGCTAAAGCTGACATTGGAGTCTTCGTTGGATACTGTAAAAACTCAAAAGGATACCGGATTTGGAAGCGTCGTACAAGGGAGATTATGGAAACGATTCATGCTAATTTTGATGAGCTTACAGAAATGGCTTTTGAGCAAAACAGCTTGGAACCCGGTCATAACTGTCTCAACTTCCCCCAAACCCCATCATCAGCTGAACCAAGCTTACAACTTACTCGTCGTCAAATGGAAACGTTATTTGCCCCTCTGTTTAGTGATGATATTGACCAACGTGCTCCATATGTATCTAATGTTTCCGCTGCTCAATCTGATAATATTCCAATCCCTGATACACCTGAAACAACAACAACTGTTGCTGAAGCACCACTGTTGGGAAATTTGTTTTTGGGAGTTAATACTTATAGTAGTAATGTTAGTACTGATAGTGTTATTTGATAAGTATTAACTAGTTAGTACTGATAGTGCAAATGTTAGTACTGATAGTATTAAGTTTGTACTGTTCTAAGTAAGGAATGTCGTGTATGGTTTGTAACAACATATCTTCTATTCCAATAGAAGATATGATATACTCTAGGCATAGTTATCTCTGTAAGGGATCTCCTTAGTGTATAAAAGGAGATCCTAGCTAGGTATAACATATACCTATTCTCTAGCCGTCTTAAGAAAAGCTTCAAGGTTGTAAACCCTAGTACTAGGAGAGTACTCGTATTATTGCTTAATAATATTGAAGCTGTTGGTGTTACATTGTCTATACTTTAATCTTCTAAAGTACATTTAAGTAGATTCCGCATACTTGTGTGTATCTACAACAAAGTTTCTCATTGTTTTTTTGGAACTATCCAAGGCAACTAACACGTTTAAAAGCTAAGTGTTCTAGATCCAAGGTTTGTGTTAGGAATTAGAAAATTCCTATATTGAAGAGTCGGTCACCCCAACTATCATCTAGCTTAAGTTAGCTCGTAGACTAATCGTTAGTTTCTTATTTATGTTGTTTTGTAGTTAGTCAGTAGCGTAAAATAGTCTAGTGCAACACCGTGGAGGAAGGACGGGTCTTTACCCACTGTATCCCTGATCCACAGGCCGTCAGGAGGTCGTTTAGTTTGTAACCTATAAATACCCTCTACCTTGCAAGGTAGAGGGTTGGATGTTCTTTTGGCAATCTAATATTCCACAAGTTTCTCTCACTAGAATGTCCCACTCTTTCTCTCTCTAAAACCATCTATGTGCTCATTGTGTTAATGTTATGATGTGTATGTGAAAAGTTATATCCTACAATTGGTATCAAGAGCCATGGTTAGATCATATCTTGCACATCTTTGGATTTCTAGTGGGT
Organism: Chrysanthemum seticuspe; assembly: GCA_019973895.1. NCBI lineage: Eukaryota > Viridiplantae > Streptophyta > Magnoliopsida > Asterales > Asteraceae > Chrysanthemum > Chrysanthemum seticuspe. Next base: position 119,325,295 of record BPTQ01000009.1, on the reverse strand, counting down.
TTTAGGTGGTTTTTGAGTTTGAAAAAGTTTAGTGGTTTTTGCATCATTTGGTTGATTTCTTGTGTTAAAGTTTGAATTTTGTTAGTACTTTCATGTTTAGAATCATCACAAGTGTTTAGGTTTTCATTTGGTTAGCTTGAATCATCTTGGTTGGGTTGTTTTTGGATTGAAAAGTGATGTTTATATGGTTTTTCAAGCTAGCGACTTAGCTCACGGAGTATTTTCTTGGTAGCGACTTGCTTCACATTTCTTTAGCGACTTACAGTGTTGGAGCTAGCGAGTTAGATCTAGCGAGTTAAAGTACAAGTAGTGGACTCTCCACTACGAGTAGCGACTTGGTGGTAGCGACTTGGTCTGTAGCGAGTTGCTCTTTAGCGACTTGCATCATTAGCGACTTGTGTAGCGAATTGCTGCCGAAATTTTGCTAGCGACTTGAGTGTTAGCGAGTTACTACTTAGCGACTTACATATGGCTAGCGACTTGGCGTGGTAGCGAATTAAGTGTTGGCGACTTGGTGTAGTATCTTCTAGCGACTTGGAATTAGTGCTATTTAGTTGGTAGCGAGTTGATTCTAATTCTCTAGAGACTTGGGGAGTAATTCATAATAACACAATGTCAGTCATCATGGATCCTTTAATCACCAAAGTACTTGCTCTCTATGACATAGCACAGAATTGTGAAACAGAATGCCTATCTGAAAGCCACACACTTAATGATTCAGTATCAATCAATCAGAACAACTCAAATAAGTCACTCTTAATGTCTTCAGATGATGCTAAGAATGTGGAATGCACCAGTGAGCCGTTTCAACATCTCAGTCAGCTTCTCAAATTACTCTTATCAACAACCATGGATCGAACAAGTTGTGCCATCCTTCGTCAGGATTTTCCCACTTTAACAAGAACTGTTTTGCTTAACCTAGAACGACTGAGGTTTCAAATTACCAAAGAAAAGCTCTCAACGGATGACTCTCATGCTGCTCTCCAAACCATCTTCAACCAATTTCAGCCACTTACCCGGGAAGAATACTCCTCAGATTTTGATAATATCATGACTGGAATGTCTTTCAAGAAGCACACGGGAATGGAAATTCATGAGTTCAGAAACTCATTTATTCAACTTATGAGTAATATGGAAACATACATCGAGGAAGCTGCAAAAGAGAATAACAAGCTGAAGGAATTGAATGAGTGTCAAGAATGTCCATGGAACAATGATGACGTGTCATGCTTCATTCCAGTTGAACCAGCAGAAGACACTGATTGCAGAATCTCAGTTGTGATGGAAAAGGATGTAGAAAACAACACTGATCTCAAATTCTCAGAGTCAGAAAAGGTATCAATCAACAAGGTACACTTATCTGATCACACTAATTCTCACAAAAAGGTACGTGACTCTTACCCTGAACATAACAATGTGGAATCAATCTTTGTTTTGTCTGAATCTAATGCAAGTAACATGATTGAAAAAGAGGTATATGATGAGCTTTCAAACAAATTTTCAATTCTTGAAAAACACTGTATCTCTTTGCAAATTGAAATACAACATAAGAATGAAATGTTTCATGCAAAAAAACAGTGTAGTAATCTGGAACTTCCAGAATTTAGAGAATTTTTTGAAATTAATCAGTTAAAATCCCAGATTCAGGACAAAGATTCGACCATAAGAAATCTGAAATCGCTTCTTTCAGAAGCCCAGAAATATGACTGTCATGAGATGAGTGATACACTAGAATCTAGGAATTCTGAACTAGCTCTATGTGTGTCCAACCTTCTAAGAGAAAATGAGCATTTAAGAAAGAACCTTGAGGAAACAAACTCTAAGTTAGTCAATCAATCTAACTTCTTGATGAAAGATATTGATGACCTCAAAGCACAAATTCAGGATAAGAGCTTCAATATTGTTGCCCTAAAAAATGAGCTCAGGAAGTATGTTGGAAATAGGATGAACACTAAGTCTGCAAAACCTTCAACTTTGGGAAAGTCAACGGTTCAGAACCACTTGAAACAAACAGTTATTAAACAACCTAATGCCTTTAGGTCTGAAAGAGCTAAACCATTGAAATCTAAGCTTACATCCCAAGTTGATAATAAGTCTGTTTTGTCAAAACCAGTCACTTCATTGCCTAGTTCAGATATGATGAATCCCAAGCATAGGACTAATGAACATCACCCATAAATCAGAAATACTATAAGATTTACTAGGTATCATGCAAAACATAGTCTGACAGATCAATCCCCTAAGAAATTCTCTGATCACAAAAAGACAAATAGTCAAAACAAGGGTGTGCACTCATTTAGTTCAACTCACTATGGCTTCAAATGGATTCCCACTGGTAGATTATTTAAGTTTACAGGACTTAAACGAACTTACATCCCTAGATCATGCCTCAAATGGATTCCTACAAGTAAACTCTTCAAGAATGTAGAGCCTAATAGGATCTCCATTAATGATAAGTCTGTAGTATACTGTGATGCATCAAAATGTGAGACTAATCATGTCACTAACTCTTCTATGTACAAATCTACATGTGCTTCCAGTACAATGTGCTCTCAGTCTTTTTTCAGGTACAATGCTCAACTCAATCAGGAACTTCATGACTTGGTTCCCATCAGAAATGAACATAGCTCATTCAGGAGCTATAGCGTGCAACAGTTGATGCACTACTTACTTTGACTCCTATTCATCATTGAATCAGGACTCGTTCATCCATATCTTTGTATAAATCGAGTTTCTTTAAAAAAAAAAAAAAAAAAAAATGAGAATATTTTCCTGATTAAATTCTTTAAATGTACAATTTTATCACGTTTTTCCTATCTAATAAAGAATACTTTCACTGTTATCGATAACATCTACGGTCCTAGAAATGTCATTCAATAATGACACGGGATCATAGATGAAGTTCGAACAATTGAAATATTCTTGTTTCCATTTTATCAGGGTAAACTTATGTCAATCTGTTAGCCTTGATTATTTTTATTAGAAGTGATGGTCATTCACGATTAGGAACTTTGTAATGTGTGTTAGATATTGTGATAGAATAGTCAACGGGCTCGTGGATTGGGCTAAGCTAATTGGGCATAAGTTATGTTAAGCTAGCCTTGTCTAGTTCGTGAAACCCAAGCCCAATCCAAGTCCATCTCAAGGCCCATGGCCAAGCCTCTTTACTGGTTTCTTGGTTTTTGCTCAAGTTTTGAATTGGACCGAGACTATGGTTAACATTTAGGGGAAAATAGTGTTTATGGAATAGTGAAATGGTTCGTTTGGGTTGTGTTTGGTTTGTGTTTATGCAATACGCATATCTTTCTATTTCTTATCTTGAACCACTGAATTTACTATCTTAAGCATATATACAAATCTCTCTTTCTCTCTTCTTACTTTTGTTATTCTACAATATAACGAAGTTTCCTTTTTGTGTGTGTGTGTGTGAGTTCGTGTGGGGAGTTTACTGTATGAACTCCCCATAAATATCATTCTCTCCTACTACGGGATTCCGAACCGGTACCCGGAACTCTACCTGAACCTAACCCGAACCCAAAGTGCTTGATCTGTTCCGATCGAATTGTATTGAATACGGGTTAATCGAATCGGGTTAGGTGCTCGGGCAACTGATAAGATAGTGTTATAGATTGTGTGTAATGTTTCAAGGATTAGCACTTACTGGTAGTGAAGATTATTTTTATTAGTTCCGATTGTCTAACTGTATTCAAATGGGACTATTTTACCTTTGTTCTTATAAAGTTAACAAGCTTGAAGTAGATACTAGGGCACAGTAATAACTTACTGTAAAGATCCTGGCATCTACAATAGCTATTGTCACTTTCATAAGAAATAATCTATCCTTTTTGCACTATTTTAACATGTAAATTTCTTAAATTAGTCCTTTTATAAGAGTAAAAAAAAAAAAAAAAAAAAATTT
>BPTQ01000009.1:119246934-119310979 GCA_019973895.1 Chrysanthemum seticuspe | reverse complement strand
CAGGCTAACTGATGAAGATGATACTGACCTGCAACTTGGAATTCAGCAAAGCCTTGAAAGTCAGAATGTGAAAGCTCCAGTAGGTGGAATTGTGTTAAGAGAACCCGCTCAACTACCTCGACAAACAAACCCAATTACACTTGACAAGGGTAAAGGAGTTGCAAGTGTTGAAACTGAACAAGCTGCTCACATGCTGTTAACTATCTCATCATCTCCATCAAGCACCACAAATCCATATGAGCTGAAGAGAAGAACAGATTCATCTCATGAACAAGAACAATCTGGAGTGGTCAAGGTGCCTGAAACGTTTAAGGAATCTCTTACACTTGGTGAGACTCAATCTGACTTGAATGTTGACACTCTGTTACAAAAGGGCTCGCAGGAGAACCTTGAGACAAGATCTGATGAGACCTTGAAGATGGATGAACCAAATCTGTCTACTAACTCTCTATCCTCACTTAAGAATCTTGATGAAGATTTCTCTTTTGGTGATCAATTCATTAATGACAAAACCTTAGATTCTGCACAATCCATGTATAATGTCAGCATTCAGCAAGATACGTCAACCATTCCTCCAATGACTGCATCCTCACTATCAACTGCACTTCCACCTCCCTTACCTACTCAATCAACTGTACAAACACCACCAACATTGTCACCAAACCCAGAACCCGTCATTACAATTGCAGATGAAATGGCTCCACCAGCTTCCCCTCCACAGATTCTCACCTCTGATCAACTACTGGATAAAACTATTAAAAGGATAGAAGCTCTGGAAAGGCAACTTCCTAAATCTGTTGATTCTCTGGTGGATCGTGTCTATAGATTGGAGCACCTCAACTTCAATGAAGCGGTTACAGACGCTATTGAAGGAGAAGTCAAGGATGTTGTGGAATGGGCTATGGAGGCTCCACTTCTTAGACGATTCAAGGACCTCCCCATCTCCGATATGAGAGCAGCTCTGTGTGAAAGGATGTTTGAGGCTGAAGAGGACAAGCATGAGGTTCACAGTAAACTCTATGAGGCACTAGAGGTATCCATTAAATTCGACAATGATGAGCAGTTTATGATTGAAGTGGGGGAAAAAGAAGCTAAAAAGAAAAGGAGAACGATTGTGATGGAAACATTGATGAAGAACCGCAATGATACTCCTCCACCTCCGCCACCAACGGGAGGCACTGGAACCTCTAGAGCTGGTAATCCTTCTACAACAACCAACACACCTCCATCACAACCACCATCATCACCACCAAAATCTTCCAGTCAATCAGATCCTACAAAAGAGCAGAGTACTAAGAAGAAATCTGCTGCATGGACGACGGTAGACTCAAGGTTCATGTCCACGTCCACCTCTATTCCTGATGATCAAATGGTTAACGAAGAGTCGCATGTCATGGCGGACTCAGAACCAGATGAAGATGATGCATCTACAAAGCATATTCCTAAGCCCTCAGAAGACTGGTTTGATTCTTACATGGCTGGGAATCACACTAGCACATCCAGAGTTGCACCTTCAAGAGACACTATTCAAAGCTGCATTATGGAAGATAGACCTCCTTCTCCAGAACCCACATGGACCATCCCAGAGTCTGACTCTATGATTCCTGACAACAACTGGGCATCAGTCATCACCAATAACTACGAAATTCCAGCTGAAGACTCTCTTCTACACTACACTGGTGATATGGGAAGTTTCATAAGATGGTTTTGTGAACGGAAGAGCATCTCATCCATAACACCAAGAGATCTTGAAGGTCAAGCTTACGAAATTGTCAAAGTCTTCCACTCAGATGCAAATCATCTTCAATATCAGATGGAAGAATGCCATAAGATGCTTAATGACCAAGTCAGTGATCAAATCAGTCGCTTCAATGTCAACAAATCTCTTCCTCTTAGTGGTGAACCTGGTCAGATGACCATTCAGGCAGAATTCTTCTTCAATCACGACTTGGACTATCTTTGTGCTCACTCTGCTGAAAGAAGACCTGCTTTATCAATATCAAAGATGAAAGCTGCAACCTACTCTGATCAGGGGCTTGAGCAGATGGTTCCTGATCAATTCTGGGCAAATGAAGAACAAAAGTATGATATTGCAGCTTCTTATGGTATTTCTCACTGGTGGTTCAAAAAGAAGAAGTTCTACATCGAAAGACATGGTGCTGATAAAAGACGCAATGATGTCAGATCAAAGCTGCAAATCTTAAGTGTTGTTAGTGTAGAGATCTTCCCTATCTATGGATATGAGTACTTGAAGAAGATTGTCGTTAAAAGAGCTGACTTCAAAGTATATACTATTGAAGAGAACGACTTCAAACATCTTCTGCCAAATGATTTCGAAGATCTCTATCTCTTAAATCTTCAAGGACACCTTGAGCACTTACCTGTACGTGAGAAAAAGGCCCTCTCTGCAGCTGTCACTCTTTGGATCAGGGGCTTAGTCATTCGAAAACGAGTTGAGGACTTTCAGCTTGGCATTGAAAGCTACCAAACCAGGATCAACCTTACAAGTCCTCAATGGAATGCAACTGGGCATGAATTTCATCGAGAATACAAAGTCCTTGACACCCCTAGAGCCGTCATCTTCACCGACAGATATGGATCTCGTATGCTTATGCGTCTATGTGAACTCTACAAGTTTAGTGATGGTACGCTCAAATTGGTCGAAGAAGAACTTGACACCAGAGTGAAAGAAGCCAAACTTGATATGAAATCTTGGGTTAAAACTTTGTTTTGGACTGATGATGACGTGAAGAGATGTGAACACTTCATTGATGCAATCAGACGAAGACTCAAGACACGAAGGATCTTCCGCAGCCTTGAAAGTTTTGTTGGTGGAAGGCTTCGTGATGGTCACTACAAACTTCTTCAGAGGACTGAATGAAGACCTCTTCGGGATACTGATTATGGTGTGTTTTTAAGTATGTGTAATATGTGGTGTAATAAATATGAACAACTGTAATACATGTAATAGTGCTAGGATTTGTACTGTGGTTTCCCCTTGTAAAAAGGGGGAAACATCTGTGTTGTCCATATTTGATCATATAAAATCGGACACATTTTTCTCCTACAAATATTTTACCTCATACATATTTAAATCACTTGAGACCCAAAATCTCAAAGGATTTAAGATTTTTGATCGGGGGAGAAAATGTGATATAAATATGAAAGATGTTAAAAGATAAGATGACCAATTTTTGTGCAAACTTCTCTCTTATATGTGCTAAACAATTTTCGAATCTCGAAGCATATATTAACGGGGAGAACTCTCTTTGCAAATTCAAGTCATCAGGGTACACAACACTTAAATCTTTGAAAAATTCAACTTTAAATGTTTTTAAGGTACCTTGATCATATGGCTTCTAATCCTTTGATGATAAAGGGTTCCCTCTAGTATGTGCAAAACTCTTTTCAAATCTCGAGGCACATATTGAGGGGGAGCGAATTTATGGAAACCTCATCCTTCCCGGAAATGCTATTTCTACTTGATTTGATGTGGGAAGTGATGTTGATATCTTTTAGAAATGGTAATCAAAGAATTTAATTCTTTCTCTTGCCTCCGTGTGCAAAACATTTTCAAATATTTGATGCACATGTTGAGGGGGAGTTCTCGTTCTAGAAATATCAAAAACAATTCAGGTACAAAATGCTTTGATAATATATCACAAGTATCTGAATTGATTTTCAAATGGTTTTCAATTGGATCCAATGGCAGACGAACAATACCAAATAGACCGACCAACTTTACTTTATGTACGGTGATATAAGGATGATAAGGTTAGGTATATGTTCCCATGATCCGCCAGAACCGGAGGGATCTACCCAGGGACAATCCACTAGTTAGTGTAGAAGTCCTTAGGTATGATGATAAAAGGAGAAAAATGAGATATGGGAAGAGTGCGGACTAAGACTGAGCTAGTACTGGAATAAACCCAACAAGGTTCTAGCTATGAAGTCTCGGTAAGCACTGAAGGGGTTGAAGAATTAAAAAGAATTGAATGAGAAAAGGGTGAAAACAAATAGCCCTCCATTTATTCAACCTTAGGGCAGAAACCGGGTTCACTTCATATGCTACTGATGGTAACATCGGTATTGAAGACAAAGACGTCATGGACCCAGTGACGCACTGCACTTCAACTTTCCAAACCACTCAAGTTCCTCTTAAAAGGACTTGTTTCATTCTCACGGGGAACCAACATTATCTATCGACTTTCTCTTAGAGATGGTTGATATTGAAGAAGGAGACCCTCTCCCTAGTCTCCGGCACAGGATCCAAATATGCACAAATTGAGTCTAGAGCCACGAGATCATCAATAAATCTCATTAGGACACTTTCAATGAAGACTCTCTGTTTCACACAATGTGGAAAGAGAGATTATATCTTGAGTCCTACGCATTATACTTGTGGTATTGCCAGAACATCTGAGTGATGTGTTTACATATTCACAATGAAGATGGAAAGCCTTCTGGAGCCAACATCAAACAAGCTCCTGGTAGGTGGCATGTGAGATCTATCATATGGATCAACCATGTGACAACTGAACATAAACAATGGGGCGATTCAATCTCTTGAATCAATCCTGGTTCAGGTTATGGATTGACGGATACCTTTGAAAAACCGGTCTTTGTGCTTAACAACTCTTTTCTTTAGCACATCGACCGTGTACTCATTTTTCAAACCAAAAGGTTTTTTTATGATTGATAATTGATTTTCAATAAAACCCTCGTTGTATTGCAAAAACAATTTCTATTAAGCAATACACGATTGTTTTTTAAATCTCTTTTCATCAATCAGTGGACTTAAAATTCGCTGGTTCACTCACTCCGTGTTGTCTTCTTTGAGATGTTCCGGTTTGAGAACAGCTAGAACAGCTGCGAAACCCTGTCAAGGAGATTCTTAGGAATCCTACCTGATCACAGGCAGTACTTGTACTGATCAACGGGGAACCGTGGGTCGTGTACCTCAATTCAACGAAAGTGATCAAAGACACTTTCGCGCGATTTATTGCTAACTGTTGTATGCAGGTACACCAGACGTTTGCAGCTGATCAGAATGAAGCGGTCAATCCATAGCCGCATGCTCACACTACACATTCATCTCAAAAGAAATCATGATAAGTGCATCAATGACTCTGATATTTTCACTCTATGCTTCTGCTACGCTGCTGCCAATATCATGATTCAACAAATGCTTCCGCTACTCTGATGAGAAGATATCATGATCCAGAATGTGAGCATGTCGGTCCTAAAGTCACAACATCACATAATACCAACACCACAAAGGATGTCTCAGAGATTGATGATTGCTGATGATCTCAAAAGATGGCTCCTAATTATTATCTCATTGATCATTAATGACCTCCTCTTTAAGTACAAATCTGTGCAGACTTTGAAGTTGCACTACTTATGCACAATGATTGCGATGTTGAAGTTGTTTTGTCTACGAGCTCAAGAACAAAGTCAAGAATAGAATGCTAGGATTTGTAATGTAAAACATGGGGTGACCTCCCTTAGGGGGAGATTGTTAGGAATTAGAAAATTCCTATATTGAAGAGTCGGTCACCCCAACTATCATCTAGCTTAAGTTAGCTCGTAGACTAATTGTTAGTTTCTTATTTATGTTGTTTTGTAGTTAGTCAGTAGCGTAAAATAGTCTAGTGCAACACCGTGGAGGAAGGACGGGTCTTTACCCACTGTATCCCTGATCCACAGGCCGTCAGGAGGTCGTTTAGTTTGTAACCTATAAATACCCTCTACCTTGCAAGGTAGAGGGTTGGATGTTCTTTTGGTAATCTAATATTCCACAAGTTTCTCTCACTAGAATGTCCCACTCTTTCTCTCTCTAAAACCATCTATGTGCTCATTGTGTTAATGTTATGATGTGTATGTGAAAAGTTATATCCTACAGTTTGGGACTTCACAACCACCAATTGATTCTACAACAACAGCCGAACAAACCGCATCCAATGACGCTGATCCAGCTGATGATATTCTAAATCAAGATGTACCTACACCTGCGGATTATGATGGAAACGCATTCTTCAACCCTTTTGCTACTGAAACTGCATCCTCAGATTTTGCAGAATCTTCTACCAGCCATCTGAATCCACCTAATCTGCATAATGTATATCAACATCAACCCTCCACGCATTGTTAGACTAAAGGCTATCCTCTTGTCAACATTATTGGTAACCCGAATCAACCAGTCGTTACTAGACAACGCCTTCAGACTGACGGTGAACACTACATTTATGCCCTCACCGTCTGTCAAACTGAACCTAAAAACATTAAAGATGCAATGACCAAAGACAACTGGATTGAATCCATGCAGGAAGAACTAAATCAGTTTAAACGTCTTGAAGTATGGGAATTGGTTGAAAGACCAACATGGGTCTATGTCATTGGTCTCAAATGGATTTGGAAAAAAAAGTTAGATGCTGAAGGTACGGTTATCAGAAATAAGTCACATCTGGTGGCTAAGAGTTATAGACAGGAAGAGGGGATTGACTTCGAAGAATCATTCGCACCGGTAGCTAGGCTTGAGGTTTTATGGATTTTTTCGGCATTCGCGGCTCACATGAACATCACGGTCTATCATATGGATGTCAAAACTGGTTTTCTGAATGGTAAACTGAAGGAAACAGTCTATCTTAGTCAGCCAGAAAGATTCATTGATCCAGAATTCCCTAATCACGTCTACAAACTGAATAAGGCTCTTTACGGTCTCAAACAAGCCCCTCGGGCGTGGTATGATGAGTTGTCCTCCTTTCTCCTTTCTTAAACTTTTGTCAAAGGATAGGTCGACCCAACACTGTTTATCCAATATCATGGGGCACACATCTTAATTGTTCAGATTTATGTGGATGACATCATTTTTGGGTCTACCCACAAAAAGTACTCAAACATTTTTTCAAAACTAATGAAAACCAATTTTGAAATGTCCATGATGGGTGAACTTACGTTCTTCTTAGAACTACAAGATCATCAATCACCCCATGGTATTTTCCTAAGTCAGTCCAAATATGCTCTTGAGATTTTAAACAAACATGGAATGCAAAGTTGTAACACCTATGCAACACCAATGGCACATACCAACAAAATGGACGCTGATTTACATGGAAAATTGGTTGACCATACCAAATACCGAAGTATTATTGGGTCTCTCATGTATCTAACAACCAGTAGACCTGACATTGTATTTTCTGTATATCTTTGCTCCCGTTATCAGTCAAGACCAACTGAATGACACCTCACTGAGGCTAAAAGAATCCTCCGATACGTAAAGGGAACCATTAATTTGGGGATCTGGTATCCGAAGGATTCTGGTTTTGAACTTGATAAGGTTTTAAAATGTACCTTTTTGAGGGGTCGTTTAAGCCCTTAATTGATCACTTTTGTATCCGTTATTACTTAATATCATTCCTTTTCACTTTTTAGGTCTCTTGAAGGCAAATTGCTGGAATGACACTTATTCGGATGAAAAGGCGCGAATATACGAAGAAAATGGCCAAAGTCAAGAATCGTGATACTCAAGCTGCTGAATTGAAAGGGGACGGCGTCAGGTTATACTTGTGACGCCTTCAGAACAAGCTTTGTGACGATACAGTAGCCAAATTGCTTATTTTCAAGTGACGGCATCAGGTTTTAAAAGAGTAGGGCGTCGCAGCTCAGACGGCCTAGATTTGATCCAGACGGTGTCAGAGACTCAAGGCGACGGCGTCACGGACATAAGGTGACGCCGTCACAATTATAACGTGGCCAAGACGAAACCCTAATAACGGCGACCCGACAGCGTCACAAATTAAAGAGTGAAGCCGTCGCAGTTGTAACCTTATATATAGAATATGAATTTTTAGTTTTCAGAGTGTAGTTTTGTGGAGTAAAAATCTAAACCGAACCAAGGCTGTCTTGTACTGTATTTTAGGGTTCCATACCCTATCTTACATCAAGATAAGTGTTTTACTTCATTAATTTAATTATGTCTTTAATTGTATATGTGTATGCTTGCATGTTCCCCATGTCCGGCTAATTTACTTGTGTGTTTGCTTAGGTAATATGAAACTTAGTTATTGAATATTGATTGGTTGTCTATTATCTTAGTTGTGATTGACCTAGTATTACGATAGGTCATTCGTTGTGTTGTTAATGCCTGATTAATCTTTGTTGAACCTTAGTTTATAAATCCTAGAGATTTTGTAGTCATTAACCTTTGGTAGCTTCAAAGAGTTAGGGATAAACGCATACCCTATGACCTTAGAGACACAACACGATTAAGAATAAGGACGTGACAATTCAACCATCAATAGGAGATAACTAGGGAGTAATAAAGCATAAGCAAATACATTTTTAATCATCATACGAGCACACAACAATAGACATAGACTACATTCACCTTAGCTTAGATAATTAGATTAGTAGAGTAATTGGTAGAAATACCAACCCCCCCCCCCAAATCCAATACCCCGAGATTCGTACCTTTCAATTTTCTAAAAAATATAAAAAAAGATAAAAAAAATAATCTTCCTCAACCCCAACCTTAGCGTAGTAACTTCTCACTAGCATTCCTATTCCCCTAGAGAACGATATCAATTCCCGTGGCTTACCCTAATACTACACTACAACGATTAGGTTCACTGCCTAGGGTGTTGAAAAACTTGCTCGATGAAAAGGAAGTTCCTTTGACCCTGAACGCGCTGTGTAAGCGTATCAAGTTTTTGGCGCCGCTGCCGGGGAATAGAATAGCTAGTTAGGAGTCCACCTCGTTTAGGTTTCCTTTCTTGATTCCTATCAAGTAATCTTTTTTTTCCCATTTTTAGCTTCCTCGTAGTCTATCCCCTTCTTCGTGACCTTTGTTTGTAACCCATAACTTTTCATCATAGAAGGTGATAACCAACCACCAAACTTGCCATTTCCCCCACCAATCCCCTTAGACAACTTAGGACCCGCAGTTCCACCAAAACCCTTCTTGAACCTTTTGCTGAACCCTGAAAGAGAGCTAAATAGGCGAAGAAGAGCTCTCCATGAGTCGGAACGTCAAGGCACTACCATCAACTTTGATGAAGCCGCAACTGACGAAGAGTCCACTCATTCCCCCCAATCCCCTGAAACCATCAACATTGACAATCTGAGCCAACATACCGAGGAAGTTCCCGCTACTCCGGTCAATGGACCCATCAATCCACCTGAAGCAAAATCCCTCGGGGAATACTCTTCCCCCTCCGCATATGGATTTACCAGCGCCATTGTCTACCCTTCTGAGCAGGTCAATGAGGTGTTGCATGCCTCCGAAATTTGGCTTATCCAGAATGCATGTCAATTCCATGGATCCCACAGCGAAAATCCCATTCATCACATCAAACAATTTTTAAAAATTGTGGATACTATCTATGCCGACGGGGCATCCAAGGAGACATCTAGACTCTGGTTTTTCCCATTTTCTCTTCAAGGACAGGCCAAGGAGTGGCTTGATAAGCTTCCTCCAAAGTCCATCTTAACGTGGGAACAACTCACAACCAAGTTCACCAAGAAGTTCTTTCCCCCTGGGAGAACTGCATTAATCAAGAGCAAAATTCTTCACTTCCATCAAACAGATGGAGAATCTATTGTTAACTCCTGGACTCGTTACAAAGATCTCATTCAACAAGCCCCACACCATGGTATCAACCTTTGGTTTCTTTTTCAAATCTTTTACGACAATGTCTCCCGAAATGATCAAAAAGGAATTGACCTCTCAACTGGCCGAAGAATTTCTAATCTCACAGCGTAAGAAGGGTGGGACCGCATTGGGGAATATGTTCAATACCAAGACAACCCTTGGAACGAGCCAGTAACTGCAATGAGCATCTCTGCTGTCTTAAGTGAAAACTTATCATCTCTCTATGATCGGATAAAGAAAGCACAAGAGAAGCTTGCATACCTCACGAAATCGCCAGAACCCAAAAGGTTGTTTAACCCATACCTTATATGCGACATTTGTGGAGGGCCACACGAGAGCGATGAGTGTGATGATAACACACGCCAATAGAGAGTCTTCCTTTCCAGTCATGATATTTATGATGACCCTTCCCTCCTCACATTCTATCAAAATGATGAATACACTCCTTGGGGTAATCTAAAATGGAAGACTGAGGGAAAGGAGGGATCTGAATACACCATCCGTGATGCCTTTGAAAAAGAACTCGGGCAGTTTACCATGGAAGGGGAAATTCTTTTAAAAGGTCTCGAAGGATTCATTCAAGAGCAGCAAGCTGAATTAGAGAGTCAATTCGCCGAAATCCACAAAAGAATAAGCGAACCTGGCCCAACCCATCACGATCCAACTTGTGCCATTACTACTCGATCAGGAAGTACTACCAAGGATCCCCCACACCCTGACCAGAATCCCACCACCAGGGAGCCTGCGTTAGGAAATGAAGCAATTCCTGAACCTCCTTCAACTCCTCACGATCCCCCACCACAAATATCAACACCTGTCCAGCGACCAACTCTCGCACGGATTCATTATCCCTCACGTCTAAAGAATCAAAAGGCTGAAGAAGACAATGAAAGAATATTGTCTTACTTAAAACGGGCTTCCGTCAATATACCATTTCTCGATGTATTTTATCATATCCCCAAACATAGCAAATACTTCAAGAGGTTAATATCGAATCGGAAGAAACTTGAAGGTTTGATATCATTAGGAGAAGAGTGCTCGGCTATCATCCAGAAAAGCCTGCCCAAGAAGAAAGAAGATTCAGGCAGTTTCACCATTCCCTGCTCTATAGGGGCACTTTCTATTAAAAAATGCCTTGGCGGATCTTAGGGCAAGAATTAACTTGATGCCCCATTCCTTGTTCCTCAAACTCGGATATTCAAGACTGAAACCAACTAGAATGAGTATTCAGTTAGCTGATCGATCAATCAAATATCCTATTGGAGTTTGTGAAAATGTTCTTGTAAGGGTAGGAGAATTCAAGTTTCCATTTGATTTCGTGATTTTAGAAATGGAGGAAGATAACTCAGTCCCAATAATCATTGGAAGACCCTTCTTGGCTACAGCTCGTGCCATCATCGATGTTCATGGTGGTAAACTCACTTTACGAGTGGGGTCCGAGAGCTTAACCTTCGACATCAAGGATTCTATGAGTCACTCATCCTCCTACTATCACCCTATTTATTTTGTTGAGGAAGTTGATGACATAGATGGCTGCATTGATGAGTATCTATTAAACGAATTCATGAATGATGATAACAACACAATATACAATGATGAAGAAATTGAGATGGTTGAAGCTGTTTCCTTTTACCCGCGTAGGGAAGAAATTGAACCCCTTGAGCTTCAAAAGCCAAAAAACAAGCTAAAATCATCAATCAAGGAACCCCTACCTTAGAACTGAAAGATCTCCCGAGCCATTAAGAATATGCCTTCCTTCAAGGAAAGGACCAACTCCCTATCATCATAAGCTCTACGCTGACCACTGAACAAAAAGAGAAACTCTTAGAAGTTTTAAAAGAGTACAAAGGAGTGATCGCATGGAGTGTTGCTGACATTAAGGGTATTGATTCTACTTTTTGTACTCACAAAATCCTCATGGAAGAAGATTACAAACCAACCGTTCAACCGCAGAGGAGGGTTAACCCTAATATCAAGGAGGTGGTAAAGAAGGAGGTCGTCAAGCTCCTCGATGCCGACCTCATCTACCCCATTTCGGATAGCCCATGGGTCAGCCCAGTCCAAGTGGTTCCAAAAAAGGGAGGAATGACGGTTGTAAAGAATGAAAAAGGTGATTTAGTACCGCAGAGAACGGTTACTGGTTGGTGTGTTTGTATCGACTACAGGAAGTTAAATGATGCCACCCGGAAGGATCATTTTCCTCTGCCATTCCTCGACCAAATGCTCGAAAGGTTAGCCGGGCATGAGTACTACTGTTTCCTTGATGGCTTTTCAGGATACTTCCAAATCCCCATTGCCCCTGAAGATCAAGAAAAGACTACGTTTACATGCCTGTATGGAACTTTTTCCTACAAGCGAATGCCCTTCGGGTTATGCAACGCCTCCGCCACCTTTTAGCGATGTATGATGGCCATATTCCATGAATTAATTGAGGACAACATGGAAGTCTTCATGGATGATTTCTCGGTATTTGGGAATTCCTTTGACCTTTGTCTATCCAACCTTAGGAAGATGTTGAAACGGTGTGAAGAAACTAATTTGGTCCTGAATTGGGAAAAATGCCATTTCATTGTAAGAGAAGGAATTGTCTTGGGGTATAAAGTCTCCGGAAATGGAATCGAGGTCGATAGAGCAAAAATCGAAGCGATATCCAAACTACCCTATCCTACTACCGTTAAAGCCATTCGAAGCTTTCTAGGTCATGCGGGCTTTTATAGAAGGTTTATTAAGGACTTCTCAAAAATTGCCCGACCAATGACACAACTTCTTGTCAAGGATGCCCCTTTTTATTTTTCTGAAGAATGCAAAGAAGCATTCAATCGACTAAAGAAGGATCTCACTCAGGCTCCAATAATGGTTACCCCTGATTGGTCTCAGCCATTCGAAATCATGTGCGATGCTAGTGATTATGCTGTAGGCATCGTGCTCGGCCAAAGAAAAGAGAAGCATTTTCAACCAATTTACTATGCTAGCAAAACCATGAATGCAGCGCAAGAAAATTACACAACCACCGAGAAAGAGCTTTTAGCGGTGGTTTTGGCCTTCGACAAGTTCAGGCAATATCTCGTCCTTTCCAAGATTGTCGTCTTCACTGATCACTCCGCCTGACGCTACTTGTTTTCCAAGCAAGATGCAAAACCCCGACTCATTAGGTGGATTCTATTACTTCAAGAATTCGACATTGAAATTCGAGATAAAAAGGGGACTAAAAATCTTGCTGCTGATCATCTGTCACGCTTGGAAAACCCTGATCTTAAGAAGTTAGACCATACCGAGATTCGCGACTCTTTTCTCGAGGAACGGCTAATGGCCATTAAGGAAATTGAGCCTTGGTATGCGGATTACGCTAACTATCTGTCCAATAGGGTTTTGCCGAATTACATGACCAAGCAAGATAAGAGAAAATTCTTCACCACACTAAAACATTACTTCTGGGATGAACCCTTCCTATTCCGCATATGCCCCGATCAAATCATTCGACGTTGCATGGCCGGAAGAGAGATTGATCGAGTTCTGAAAGAATGCCATGCGGGACCATCTGGGGGACATCACGGTGTAAATGTCACGGCACGGAAAGTTTTCGATGACAAATTCTACTGGCCTACTATTTTTTGAGACGTTAAAAGATTAGTTCAAACATGTGATGCATGCCAACGATCGGGAAACATCTCGCGAAAGGATGAATCACCTCAGAATTATATCCAAGTCTGCGAAATATTCAATGTTTGGGTTATAGACTTCATGGGACCTTTTCCGTCATCTGGAGGAAATGACATTCTAGTGGCTATCGACTATGTATCCAAATGGGTGGAGGCCCAAGCCTTTAGGACTAACGATGCAAGAATAGTTATTCATTTCCTTAAATAGCTCTTCGCACGGTTCAGAATTCCCAAGGCATTGATCAGTGATAAAGGAACCCACTTTTGCAATGCTCAAATGGAAAAGGTGATGAAGAAATATGGTGTTCCGCATAGATTTTCTACAACATATCATACCCAGACGAATGGGCAAGTAGAAAACACAAATAGAGCATTAAAGCGGATACTTGAACAAACGGTCCACCAGAATAGAAAAGACTGGGCATTCAAATTGGATGAGGCACTCTGGGCATTCAGAACTGCTTATAAAACACCTATCGGAACAACCCCTTTTCGCTTGGTATACGGGAAGGCATGCCACTTCCCTATTGAACTTGAGCAAAAGGCGTACTGGGCACTCAAGGCCTGTAATATGGACTACTCTAAGGTAGGGTCGAATAGGTTCCTACAGCTTCAGGAACTGGATGAACTAAGACTTGAGGCATATGAATCGTCGATCACATACAAAGAAAGGGCGAAAAAGTGGCATGATCAACGGATCAAGAATCCTAAAGAGTTTATAGAAGGAGATAAGGTGCTCTTGTATAATTCAAGATTGAGATTATTTCCGGGAAAACTCAAATCAAGATGGTATGGACCTTTTTCGGTGAAGAGGAAAGTGAACAATGGAGCGGTGGTGCTACTGGACCATGATGGAAGGGAATTTACCTTGAATGGACAACGTGTGAAACATTATCAGTTGAACAATAATGAATTCGTCAACGATGAGGATATTGTTTTGGAAGAAGGTGACGGAAATGAGACCACGTAGGGGCACGACTTCGAGTCTAGCTACAAGACTCATAAATAAAGAAAAGCGCTTCGTGGGATGCAACCCATGCTTAAATGTTTGCTTGTTTGTGTGTCGTGTATCGTTTATTGATTGTTTATTCTCATGTTTAAATTTGTAAAAATGCTTTATTTTGTCTTTAACCTAGTCTTAATTACATATAAAGGTATTTTACATAAGGGATGAGTGTAGGGAGGATTACACACGTTTTCAAAAGAAACGTGAACATGAGAATTACAATTAATTAAAAGATATACATGTGCGTTTGTTCGAGTCAAATGCTTGTATCGAGTCATAATGGATGTTTTGCAGGAAATTTTTCTAGATTCTAAAGATGTAAATTTTCCAGAATTTTTTCCAGAAAATCGTAGACCAGTTTCTGTCAGGATAACCTGACGGTGTCAGGATCGCAACCTGACGGCGTCAGGAGGAGCAGAAACAGCTTATGAGTTTTTCTCGTTTTCTGAGCTACTTATAAATTTTTGGAATTTTCCAGGTCTTAATTTTCCAGAAGATCTGTAAACATCCATTCCACAAGCATTATATCCTAGTTTAGTAGAGTCATATATATATTGTTACCGCCGATTTTACGCGATGGTTTTGTTTGTTTTCTTCAAGTGTGCTGGTTTAAGTTATCAAAAAGAAGATACATAAGATGAGAAGGAGCTTTTAACGTAAACTTTCTTCTTGAAGAAAGATGTAACCACCACTTTACACGGATCCTACCGAGCTAATCAGGGGAGTATTAGTTTATTTCGTCTTTAATTACCTTCCATTATCATAACTTTGATACTTTCGGGGAACATTGGGGACAATGTTCAGTTTAAGTGTAAGGAGGGAAAATAAAACGGGTACTTTGAAACTATGCTTATCCTTGACTATTTGCCTTGTCCAATTTCATTTGTGTAATAAACCATGAGAAATATCGGTTAGGGTAATTTTGGCACCAAATTTAAAATTTTTCATGACATATAGGAGTGGGCCATTAGTCTTAATAAAGCGTCTCATGGATAGGAAATTATATGACTAGCACAAAAACCCTTTACCACTTAAATTCCACCCAAAATGTGAGGATCGACCTTAGATTTGTAGGAATTAAAGCATTCATCTTTAATGCTTAGAGTGTGAACCAGTAGTATAATAGATTCTAGAACTTGTTTTGTGATGCATTCCGAGATCGCTAGTAAGACTACACTTGTATAGTTAGGAATAAGTAAATGATAAGAGGCATTAAGATAACCCTTGTTTGATACATGTAATATAATTACTTCTTCCATATCGGTTGAGTAATTTCCCCATACTTTTGCGTTGTACTCATCTTTAGTACACGATACCCCTAGTTAACCCCTCAGAGCCTATCCTTTTCTCGGTTCTCGTGATGTTTCGGTTTTCCGGAATATCAATGAAGAGCATTGTTTACACTCCATCCCCAAATGTACACCCAAATCGCTTAGCCTACCTTGTATTCACTCACTTTTAGTGCATTATTGTTATCATACTAAACCCTTAGTTCAATTATCTAGTTGCTTGCATAAGTTGCTAAGTCGAGTTATATCCTTTGTACACAGTTTTGGGATGATTGGGACTTATGAGAAAAGTTAAATTTTATGAAATGATGGGAAGGAACGTTAAATTCAAATTCCCTTTATTTGCGTAATAATGTACTCCAAGTGTTTTGATCTTTTCAATTCGGGTCAAATTAGTGTTAGAGTAATAAAAACTCAAGTGTAGGGATGTGCCTATAAATCCCTATCATTTTGATGTTATCGTAGAGGATGGTAGAGTAAAAGTGTATGAAAAAAAAAAAAAAAAATAGAAAAAAGAAAAAGAAAAAAAAATAGAGTGTTCAAAAAAAAAAAAAAAAAAAAAAAAAACCATACGGGCTACCATCCTACATCTATCTTTAAATTTGTGTTTGTTTGTTTTAGTTATCTAGAGTTTAGAGTGTCGATTCTTGGCTTAGCAACGCCATTCTTCGCATGCTTTTAACATAAAGATTTTTGACTTGCCACCACTAAATAGCCTATCCCACCAAACTCTTTGTTTCCCTACCGTAAGCCTAACATTACAACCCTTTAAAAGACCTCTTGGATAGTCTTTCCTAGGTGCTTACGCTAAAGCGATGGAGGTTTGATCTAGTCTCAAGCCTATGGTAATCTATGTACTTGGACCTGTTAATGAGTGTTTATCTTCCATTTCCAACTTGTTATATTTCATATACACCCGAGAGATGTGAGTATCCAAACACCCCATGTGAGGTGCTAGTATGTAATTTCCATGCTTGTTATGACTTTTGTGGGGCTTATATGTGCTATGGATCATTCTAAACTAATGCTTCATGACCCCTAACTCATAAATTAATTGGCTAAAAGCACATTTGCTTGAGGACAAGCAAATACCAAGTGTAGGGATATTTGATAAGGTTTTAAAATGTACCTTTTTGAGGGGTCATTTAAGCCCTTAATTGATCACTTTTGTATCCATTATTACTTAATATCGTTCCTTTTAACTTTTTAGGTCTCTTGAAGGCAAATTGCTGGAATGACACTTATTCGGATGAAAAGGCGCGAATATACGAAGAAAATGGCGAAAGTCAAGAATCGAGACGCTCAAGCTGCTGAATTGAAAGGGGACGGCGTCAGGTTATACTTGTGGCGCCTTCGGAACAAGCTATGTGACGATACAGTAGCCAAATTGCTTATTTTCAAGTGACGGCATCAGGTTTTAAAAGAGTAGGGCGTCGCACCTCAGACGGCCGAGATTTGATCCAGACGGCGTCAGAGACTCAAGGCGACGGTGTCACGGACATAAGGTGACGCCGTCACAATGATAACGTGGCCAAGACGAAACCCTAATAACGGCCACCCGACGGCGTCACAAATTAAAGAGTGAAGCCGTCGCAGTTGTAACCTTATATATAGAATATGAATTTTTAGTTTTCAGAGTGTAGTTTTGTGGAGTAAAAATCTAAACCGAACCAAGGCTGTCTTGTACAGTATTTTAGTGTTTCATACCCTATCTTACATCAAGATAAGTGTTTTACTTCATTAATTTAATTATGTCTTCAATTGATTGTGTGTATGCTTGCATGTTCCCCATGTCTGGCTAATTTACTTGTGTGTTTGCTTAGGTAATATGAAACTTAGTTATTGAATATTGATTGGTTGTCTCTTATCTTAGTTGTGATTGACCTAGTATTGCGATAGGTCATTCGTTGTGTTGTTAATGCTTGATTAATCTTTGTTGAACATTAGTTTATAAATCCTAGAGATTTTGTAGTCATTAACCTTTGGTAGCTTCAAAGAGTTAGGGATAAACGCCTACCCTACGAACTTAGAGACACAACGCGATAAAGAATAAGGACGTGACAATTTAACCATCAATAGGAGATAACTAGGGAGTAATAAAGCCTAAGAAAATACATTTTTAATCATTATACGAGCACACAAGAATAGAGATAGACTACATTCACCTTAGCTTAGATAACTAGATTAGTAGAGTAATCGGTAGAAATACCAACCCCTCCCTTCAAATCCAATACCCCGAGATTCGTACCTTTCAATTTTCTAAAAAAGATAAAAAAAAATAATCTTCCTCAACCCCAACCTTAGCGTAGTAACTTCTTACTAGCATTCCTATTCCCCTAGAGAACGATATCAATTCCCGTGGCTTACCCTAATACTACACTACAACGATTAGGTTCACTGCCTAGGGTGTTGAAAAACTTTCTCGACGAAAAGGAAGTTCCTTTGACCCCGAACGCGCTGTGTAAGCGTATCAGAACTAATATCTTTTTCAGATGCTGATCATGCAGGATGCTTAGATTCACGGAAAAGTACTTCAGGAGGGTTACAATTCCTTGGTGATAAACTGGTGTCATGGCAATCGAAGAAACAAGACTGTACATCTCTGTCTCAACTGAAGCAGAATATGTAGCCATGTCTGCGTGTTGTGCTCAAGTCATTTGGATGAGAACACAAATCAAGGACTATGGTTATGTATTTGACAGAATCCCGGTGTACTATGATAATCGAAGTGCTATTGCGATCTCGTGCAACACTGTTCAACATTTTAAGTCAAAACACATCGATCTTCGATATCATTTCATCAAAGAGCATGTGGAAAAGGGTACCGTTGAATTATACTTTATTGGTACTGAACACCAACTGGCGGATCTTCTCACTAAAGCCTTAGCTCCAGCAAGGTTTACTGATTTGATTCACCGGATTGGTATGAGGTGTTTGACTCCAGAAGAACTGGAAGAACTTTTAACACACTCTTGCAAACAGTCAAACACCAAAACCTCTTTTGTAAATAAATTTTCAAAAACAAAATATAAAAATATAAAATCTGATAAAATTCAAAAATATTCTTCTGTCTAATTTCTTTCAAACATTGCAAGTACAAATCTTCCGTCAACACTTTATTCCATCAAACCTTTCATCATTTTTCCCGAATAAGTGTTGAGGGGGAGAATATAAATATTTTTTAGTCTCATAAAACCTTGTACTTGTATGTTACCAAAAGATGTTGTTTCTTCAGAAATGGTGGATACGTTTATTGTTAAATAATCTCCTCGGACTCAAATGTTTTAAAATTTTATCATTTCAAAAGTCGAGGGGGAGTACCGTCAAGTTTCTTTCCAAACAATTATGTTTTGCTTAACCAAAGTGGAAGTTATGGGTCTTGGTTGAAAATGGTTGAGGTGGAGGGACTAATTTTGTCAAATTTGAAAACTCATTTTTTACAAAACTCCACCTAAAAATTTCAAACTCATTTATTACATTCATTAATACCACAACCACCCAAATCCACGCCTAAGAATCGTTCTTCAAATCCGTGTTACCAATTCACAATTTGTAAGTTTCAATCGTTTTTTATCATAATTTTAAACAAAGGTTTCAAAAAGTTTTCAAATCCAACGGTTAAAACTCCCAAAATTTGTGTTTTTTTATGTCTACGCATACGCATATAATCATGGGTTTGAAAAATTGTGTTTGTGATGATATGGGCAGTGTTAAAATGTTCTAATATCAATGATAAACCTATTTCCATCAACAAAATCTACCCAGAAACTTGTTTTAATCGGTTTCAAATTTTAGGGTTTATATTTGAATTTGGGCGTTTCTTTGATTGGATGAATTGGCATGATTAGATACTTAGGATAGGTTCTTAACATGTTCAATTAATCATATAAACTCATGAATCACACCCAGAAACAACAAAATTGAAGAATTATGATTTTAGGGTTCATAAGTCGTATAAACATGAACTTTTGATTCTTTGAGTGTTTGATGTTAAAACTTGTTGGAACATGTTTCTTTGACATCTAGGAGTATTCTGATAAAGTTTTGTGATTTTTCGATGGTTAAATCTCTTACACGTAAGTATAGGGTTTAGGGTTTAATAACATGACTACGCCTAAGCACTTATACGCTTAACTGGTTTAGAATTTGATAAGCTTTGTGGTCTTGAAAATGGTTGGAATACATGGTAATTTGTTTGTTATGTTTAAATTGTTCCAGGCTTCTACACGTAAAAGATTCAGAATCAAGGTGTCCTTGGCTTACGATTAAGGAATACCTTATGCGTAAAGGTTACGCATAAGAGCAATCTTACGCGTAACACTTACGCATAAGGGTCTACAGTGGGACTACGTGTATCCTGAGAAGGATATGCGTAAACTTGGCTTTCTATGCCTAAGGGCTACTCTTACGAGTAAACCTTACACGTAAGTCCTTTGCCTAAGCCTACGCGTAAGCTAATGAGCTACGAGTATACTCCTACACGTAAGAAATTCTTACGCCTAAGGGTTACTCCTACGCTTAAGCTTACGGCTACGCTTATGGTTGTCATGTTTACGCATAAGCTCACTTGCTTACGCCTAAGCCAACTTGTAACTTTACTTTGAAATGTTACGTGTACTAAACTTGTAATAAGTTACTCATATGTCACAAAACCAAAATGTCACTAATAAGCTACAAAAAAGTTAAAACGTTGTGTGATTAAGTGAAATTTAGACATTAAAATTCAAAATTAACATACTTACGTAACTTATGACGTCAATTTTGGACTATTGGACTAAATGTGACTTTGGACTCGTAACATTCATAAACATAACAACTTCAATCAATAATTGGACACTAAATCAATCATTAGACTAACATAATGTCTTTCGATATGTTGGTTCTTTTGTCTCAATACCTTTCAGATCACGAAATGGACGTCGTCATGGAAAATCTCAATGCATCAAATGAACTCACAATGGAAGATATCTTCCCAACGGATTATCGCAAAACTATTGGAAAGAACAACCTCAGAGTTGATTTTGATAACTTCACTTGCTCGGAATCCTCATGCAGAGTTGTCGTGGATATTCTCAAGGTTCATCCCTACAGTCTTATGCTGACCAACTCGGCTACTGTACCAGAAATCTATATCCATCAATTCTGGCACACGATGGAGAAGATTGAGGGTCAAGATGCTGTTAAAGTGACTCTCAACAACAAGGAAGTCACAGTCACGGTAGCGGATCTTCGGACAATTCTTCTTCTACCAGCCATTCAGTCTGCAGATTATGTGCCAACTCCTACTGAAGAGGAAATAATGCAGTTCATGGTCGACATTGGTTATGATGAAGCTGCTGGAATCATCACCAAACACTCCACTGTTGATCTGAAGAACATCCCTCAGCCCTGAAGGACACTGTACATCATGATCGCCAAGTTTGTATCTGGAAGAGATAGCGGTCATGAACATCCTAAACTCATGCACCTTCAAACTTTCTGGGGAATGGTCAACAAGCAACACATTGACTTCGCAAGTTTGATACGGGAAGATATGATGCAGCATCTCAAGAAGCCTGGGTCAAATATTCCCTTTATCAGATATACAAAGTTGTTAATCCAAAACATTCTCGGGAAGAATCTGGACATCCCAATGAGAATAAATGACCCCAAGACTCACTCTGTGTTATATGAGCCAACCTTGAACAATGTCAGATTCAAAGGTACATCAACACGGAAACAAGGTTCAAAGCTACTTGACTGCCTGATCACTGATACTATCAAGGGTCTTCCCTCTTATCTTCATTACAAAGACGCAGTGAGAGCAGGCAAAGTCAGGTTTATGGATGAAAAGACTTCTGTAGTGCCTACTAAGAAGACTAGAAGATCATGTAGCACTGGAAGCACGAGTAGCACAACTAAGTACAAGAAAAGATACCCATCCCGTAAGAGGAAAGTCCCCGGTCAGATTGTTCGTCTACAAGTTAAACCGAAACCTATTCCAGAGGACAACGACTCTGAAACTGAGTCTGAAGAGGTGGTTTACTACTTAGAAACACCAACAGAGGATACATCCTCACCAATGTCA
The DNA here is from genome assembly GCA_019973895.1 of Chrysanthemum seticuspe. Classification (NCBI taxonomy): domain Eukaryota; kingdom Viridiplantae; phylum Streptophyta; class Magnoliopsida; order Asterales; family Asteraceae; genus Chrysanthemum; species Chrysanthemum seticuspe. Next base: position 119,289,306 of record BPTQ01000009.1, on the reverse strand, counting down.
GAAGACAAACCACCAAGTCCATCATCAGACAAAGGGAAGAAACCAGTTGCAGAGGAAGAAGAAGAAGATTCTGATGCAGAGAATGATCCGAAAGATGAAGAAAGAGAATACCAGAAGACTCTCAAGCATCTAAGGTTGCAGCAAGCTACAAAAGACTTTGAAGCTCAACAGTTAACAGGCCCTGGAGGTTCTAGCGGTGGTGTTCCAATCACACCAGTTCCTGATGCGGTTAATCAACCCGATAAGGGAACTGGTGACACCACAAAGGAATCTACAGAGCAACAACAGTCGAATTATGAGGTCAAGTTCGATTTTGAGGAAGAAGTGCAGGAAACTACAGAGAAGATAACTGATGAAGATGTGGAAAAAGCGGCAAAGGAAAAGGCTAAAGAAGAAGCACGTGCTAAAGAAGAAGAAGAAGAAAGGATCTGTAACACCCCAACCCGCTAAAGGCAGAAATATTACAAAATGGTGTCATATCAAAGCATACATAATGAACATAACAAAGCAGCGGAAGTCTTAATTAAATAACCAAAGGAAAAATCCAGCCAACACGGCTTAAACGTTACATAAGTTCAAAGGAATCAAAGGAATAATCCAAGACATAAATAAGCATAATCCGAGTCTAGATAATGTCAACATAATGAAGTAGAAACTAAGATGACTAAAGCCATAAATCCGCATATCCGCTCATCACTCAACCCATAGCTAAGAATCCCAGCTTCTAGCTTAATTACCTGCCGCAGGAAAAGAAATGCGGATGAGCTTAAAAAGCCCAGTGAACAGATATATATAACAAACGAATAATCGAAGGGTAAGTAACGAAGGTAGCATAATCATAAGGTGCAAATGGGAATATCATATGGCATAACAAAGGATAACGAATAGAAATAGAATTGAAAGGTCAGTCCTCAACCACGAGCCCATATCATATCATACACATATCATATCATATCATATCAGTTGTATCCCGAGGGGTGACCTCGGAATACCATATAAAGGAGGGGAGACCTCAAGTAACCATGGAGTGATCAACTCCCAGAAATGTGAAGACGCGGATTGCACCCGACATCATTCACCAGACAAAGCTCCAATCAGATCAAATCCCTCGAAACATATCATATCTAGGATGCATCCATACGCCCCCCAGTGGCCAAAACATATACATATCAAATCATATCATAACATATCATAATGGGGAACGGTGTGTATCATCACTCGTACACACTGGAGTCATGCCATTGGTGCATCAATGACACGGTCAGGTTACCTTCCTGACTAGGAAACATATTTTGGCTCGGGTATCAGACTGAAGGGTCAAAGCATATTCATATCATAAGGGTTCATATCAGATTTCATATCATAGTTTCATATCATAGTTTCATATCGGAGTTTCATATCAAAGGTTCATATAAGTTTCAATTCAAAGGGAGCATAGCAAAGTCATAGGGAAGCCCTAATCATGAGGCTTAGAGTACAACGTAACAGTTCAAGCTAATATCGAAAGATGTATAAGAATCACGAGAAACCTTTAAGAGACAAGGTCAGAATATCTGTACCTTATTCGAAGCAAATCACAATGAAAGTAAAATCAAGAAAGAAGATCAATCCCGTCGCCCGGAACCTATATGAATTAAATAGCGTTCTATAAGAATCAGATTAGTCGTTTAAGACGGCTTTCCATTTTTAGTAATCTTCCATTTTAAGTACTTTCTAATTTTAGGTAACTTTCTATTTTAGGCAGGTTTCCATATTTAGCAACTTTCCATAATTAGCAGGTTTCCATATTTAGTAACTTTCCATAATTAGCAGGTTTCCATATTTAGTAAGTTTAGTCACTTATCTAAAGTTAAATAATGAAACTGAGTGTTATTATGATTTAAGGATCATTTATGACAAGTTACAAAAGTTTAGGGTTTAAAATGTCAATAATGTAAAGTATAGGGTTAAAAGTGTAAATATAGCAAGTTTACTCATTTTACTCATTAAATCCATTTAGTTACTATATTAACAAGTTAATCCATCAAGTTTCATAATTTACAAAATAACCCCTTAACTTTATTAAATCATGTAATTACAAAACCCTAGTTTTAGATTATGATTACGTATCCGTTCTAAACCATTTTAGCTCGGTTATTACAAGATTATAATACTCCTTATGTGATAACATTTTAATTCGACACATCCCTTCCAAAACAATATATATGTACGCCCCATATTCAAATGAAAACAAGCCCGTAAATCATTCATTATCGAATCCATTAATCACATACGTATAATCATATTTTCGTAAGCTCATTAAACCCTTAACCAAAACATATACGTGTCGACATATAGAGAGACCCAATTTCAGTTTCGTATTCATATTCATGTCATACATCATTTCAAATTACATAGATTAAAGATCAAGGTTTTATGTATAGTTATGTTATCATTTTATGTGACAATTATACTTATGATTTTATGTGACATTAATTGACAAAACAAGCCCTAGAAACAATATCCAAGGCCACGAATTTAATGAGATACACAAAGGAAGATACGAGAGATGATGATACGTTACCCTCGTAGCGTGTACGTGACAAAGAAACAAGAATCGAACCACAACGATCAAAACCAAGCCTCCTTGGCTAAACCAAAACCCACGGCTACAAAACACCACCCACGACCTAGCTTCTTTTCGAACCAAACACAATCCCCACGTCCACCAATCGATCACACACTATCACGAGCCTCCTAGGAACCTTTGTTTTGTATGAATTTCGGATGGAATGATGTAAGAAAAAATGATGCCGCCACTAGGAGATGAGAGAAAATACTTTTAGGGTTTCTTGGTATTTTTGAAATGAGAAGGAAATGGTAAATGAGACTTTAATATAATTGATATGGGATTAAATGATGGAGTGAATAGTGGCCGGCCATGTAGGGGGGGGGGAAAGACCAATTTTTGTAACTTCCAAACTTATCTATACATAATGTATTTAGTCCCCTTTTTAGTCCAAGTTAATTTGTGTACACTTTGGTATGTTTAATTGTTACTTAGGATTTAATCTTTCATGTTCTTTTAATTAATATCATAAGTTAATTATTTTCATAATGTGTATATATTGTTGAAGATATAACTTGTTAAACGATGTTGAAGTGTTTCCCGAGTTTGTATAATTTTTAGTTTGAGGGCAAAATTGTCATTTCACGCGTTTTAGATTTTAGGGTTTTACAACTCTTCCCCTCTAAAAAGAAAATTTTCGTCCTCGAAAATTGAAAAGAAAACGAAGCAATAAACGAAGACATACCCGATGATGAAAAGAAATGTGGATAACTAGCTCGCATAGATTCCTCGGTCTCCCAGGTAGCTTCACGCTCTGGGTGATTCTTCCAAAGAATCTTAACAAACGGAATTACTTTGTTTCTCGTGATTCGATCTCTTCGATCTAAAATAGCTTCGGGTTCTTCCGGTAAGGACATATCTGGCTGAATCTGATCCAAAGGATAGGAAACCACGTGTAACGGATGGTAGTTGTATCCCCGCAGCAGAGATACATGAAACACGTCATGAACATGAGATAACTGAGGAGGTAGAGCTAAACGGTAGGAAACCTCCCCAATACGATCCAGAATCTCGAAAGGTCCGATGAATCGAGGACTGAGCTTGCCCTTGATTCCAAAACGCTTAATACCACGGGACGGCGAAACTTTCAGAAAAACACGATCACCAACATTAAACTCCAGGTCGCGCCTATGCTTATCAGCATAACTCTTTTGCCGTGAACGAGCTTCCTTCAATCTTTCCCTAGCAATCGCCACTTTCTCATTAGTAATCTCAATGAGTTCAGGGCCCTCAATCGAACGCTCACCTACCTCATCCCAACAAATAGGTGCTCTACATTTCCTCCCATATAACAACTCATACGGTGCTCCTTTGATGCTAGCGTGCCAACTATTGTTGTAGGCAAACTCCACCAAGCACATATACTCATCCCAGTTCCCAGTCCATTCCAATGCACAAGCCCTCAACATGTCCTCAAGAGTCTGAATGGTCCTCTCGGTCTGACCATCAGTTTGAGGATGAAAAGCAGTACTGAACTTAAGACGCGTGCCCCAAGCTTTCTGCAGACTCTTCCAAAAATGTGACGTGAAGCGCGGATCTCTATCGGAACCAATAGCAGTAGGAGTACCATGCAATCTAATAATCTCTTGCTGAAAAATCTCCGCCAATCTACTAACACGATAATCTTTCCGGATAGGTAAGAAATGAGCAGATTTGGTTAGTCGATCAACAACCACCCAAATCGCGTCATGTCTTTTCTGCGTAGGAGGCAAACCTGTGACAAAATCCATGGAGATTTCTTCCCACTTCCATGTAGGAATATCTAACGGCTGCAATAAACCACTAGCCCTCTGATGCTCAATCTTAACCTGCTGACAGGTCATACACCTAGCCACAAATGAAGCCACATCTTGCTTCATACCATTCCACCAGAAATGTTGCTTAAGATCCCGATACATCTTGGTAGAACCAGGATGAATAGTGAAAGGGGAACTATGAGCCTCTGATAAAACAGTTTCACGCAAAGCAGGATCATTTGGAACACAAAGTCGACCCTCATACCATACGACGCCGAAACCATCAACACTGAACTCAGTCTGCTTACCCGCCTCGATATTCTGAACTATAGACCAAAGCTCACCATCATCCTTCTGAGCTTCCTTAATCCGCAAAATAAGGTTGGACTCAACCTTCAAGCTCGCCCAATAACCATCACAACCCCGAAAACAAAACTCCACATCCATCAGCTCAAGATCGTGAAGAACCCTGGGTTCAATCTCCAAACTAGCAATCATACCCGACTTTCGGCTTAATGCATCAGCAACCACATTAGCCTTACCCGGGTGATACTGGATGTTCGTGTCGTAATCCTTAAGAAGCTCTAGCCATCTCCGCTGTCTCATATTGAGCTCCTTTTGTGTGAATATATACTTTAAACTTTTGTGGTCAGTAAAGATATCACACGACTCACCGTACAAGTAATGCCTCCAAATCTTTAAGGCAAAAACCACCGCAACCAACTCTAAATCATGTGTGGGATAATTCTCCTCATACGATTTCAATTGCCTCGAAGCATAGGCAATCACCTTACCATGCTGAATCAATACACAACCCAACCCTTTCTTTGACGCGTCACTATAAATCTGAAAACCTCCGGAACCCGATGGAAGTGTCAAAACAGGCGCCGAAACCAATCTACGTTTCAACTCCTCGAAACTCTTTTCACGCTCCTCCGTCCATTCAAACTTTTCCCCTTTCCTCATCAATTGCGTCAAAGGTAACGCCAATCGAGAGAAACCCTCAACAAAACGACGGTAATAACCAGCAAGGCCCAGGAAACTTCTCACTTCCGTCACGGTAGTAGGTATCGGCCATTTTGTGATGGCCTCGACTTTAGATGTGTCCATCTTGATACCATCAGCAGACACAACGTGACCAAGGAAAGCAACTTGGCTCAGCCAGAATTCACACTTAGAAAATTTTGCATACAACTTCTGCTGCCGAAGAGTCTCCAATACAATACGGAGATGCTGCTCGTGCTCAGCCTCACTCTTAGAATACACAAGGATGTCATCGATGAAGACGATTACAAATTTATCGAGGTACTCATGGAAAACACGATTCATAAGGTCCATGAAAACTGCAGGCGCATTAGTCAAACCAAACGGCATAACCAAGAACTCATAATGGCCATAACGAGTACGAAACGCGGTCTTAGGAACATCTTGCTCCTTCACACGTAATTGATGATAACCAGACCTCAAATCAATCTTAGAGAAGAATTTTGCACCTTGCAATTGATCAAACAAGTCGTCGATGCGTGGAAGGGGATAACGGTTACGGATAGTGATACGGTTCAGCTCACGGTAGTCAATACACAACCTCATACTCCCATCCTTCTTCTTAACAAATAACACCGGTGCGCCCCAAGGTGAAACACTGGGCCTAATAAAGCCGTTCTCTAACAGTTCTTGCAACTGTTCCTTCAACTCCTTCAATTCGATCGGTGCCATACGGTAAGGAGCTTTAGATATAGGTTCTGCACCAGGAATCAAATCGATGCCAAACTCAACTTCCCTAACCGGAGCAATACCAGGGAGTTCATCAGGAAAAAAGTCGGAAAATTCGCGTACAACAGAAAGACTTTCGATGGTCGGAACATCAAGAGAAGTATCCTTAATGAATGCCAGAAAACCAAGGCAACCATGCGAAATGAGAGTGCGGGCTTTCATAGCCGAGATGATCTTAACTGACTTAGGCGGTTGAGCACCGTGATAAACAAAATCAGGTTGGTGAATATTACCAAAGATAACAATTCGAGCATAGCAGTCAATGGTAGCCCTATGCAAGGCCAACCAATCCATACACAGAATAATATCGAAATCAAACATATCCAAAGGAAGAAGATTAGCCGAACGAATACCATCATCGAAACGTAGGGGACAATCCACGTATTCACGATCAATAAGCACTTGGTTTTTCATAGGGGTGGAAAGAGAGACTCGGTTTAACAAAGGTGTGGGTGTCATATTTAATTTCCTTACTAACGAAGTAGATATCATAGAATGCGTAGCACCGGTATCAAATAGAGTAAAGGCAGAAATATCACCAATATAAATAATGCCGGTAATGGTACCTGGAGTGTTCGCTGACTGGTCCCGAGTAACAGAAAACACACGGCCCTTAGTCGGAGCTGGTTTGGCCGTGTTTCCCGGAGTAGTCACTTTCCCCTGAGTGCAATCTTTCACCCTATAAGTAGTAGACCGACATGCATAGCAACCACCTGTGGCCTTGAAGCAAACGCCCGGATGGGGCTTACCACAAGTGTTGCAAAGTGGAGGAGGAGGCAAAACCTCAGCGGGCCTCCGCTGATATGACGAACCAGAAGAACGGTCCTGCTGACCACCGCGATAAGATTGGTCCCTAACCTGACGTTGACCCCCACCATCACGACCCTGACGGTCGTTTCCCGATCTGTGGTACCTCTGAGAACCATGTGCCCTAGTATCCTGACGCCCACGGTCATGACCACGGTCATGTCTACCCCTGAACTCCTTAGTCTGGTCCTGTCGACCCCGAGGATGAATACGATCCCCATCCCTGTTCCTCTTGTTGTAACCCTGTTCCTCATGCAATAACTCGATGTTGCGGGCAACATCCGCAACTGCAGCCACCTCAGTGTACTCAGTATTAATCACCCTATCCAATACCCACTTTTTCAACCCCCATTTGAACTTACGAGCCTGACGACGAGCATCACCAGCAACAACAGTACCTACAAACCCAACCATCCTCATAAATCGTTGCATATACTCGTGAGAATTTTCCTTATCCAACTGATGTATGGCTTCGTACTCCCTTTCATATCGCAGCTGTTCTGACTCAGGGAAATACTGTTTGTAGAAGATGTCCCTGAAGGTATTCCAAGCACAAGTATCGAGAAAGTTCTCTTCTTTGGACAAGAGATAGGCCTTCCACCAATTTAGGGCATCACCCTCGAGTTTGAAGGCAGCAAGTCGGGTTTTCACCTCATCACCACAACCCAGCACATTGAAAAGCTTTTCCATGTGCGTGATCCAGTCCTCTGCCTCATTAGGTGAAGCTGCCGAGCGAAAAGGGATTGGCTTAAGTTTGTTGAAGCGCTCGATCCATACATGAATGGGTGTAGGTGGGTTAGCACCCCCACCATTATCCCCACCAGAAGAACTAGCGCCATTCCGAACGTTATTAGTGATGGTAGCAACGATCTCGGGCATAGCAGTGGCCAGAGCGCGTGCAATCAACACTTCGAAGTTAGGACGTCCATCCCCGTTGTCGTCGCCGTTCCTTCGAGTTTGGACCATCTGAAGAGTTCATTAAACGATTAGCAAAGGTTAGGAAAATAAGATGAAGATCATGAACGGAAACGATGATAATGAACCTAGAATCTACCCAAACCTCACCAGTCAAAACTTAAGCTCTACGGATAACGCTTAGGGTCCATATGTCACAGGTCCTGACTACAAGTCATAAACCTGGGCTCTGATACCATAATTGTAACACCCCAACCCGCTAAAGGTAGAAATATTACAAAATGGTGTCATATCAAAGCATACATAATGAACATAACAAAGCAGCGGAAGTCTTAATTAAATAACCAAAGGAAAAATCCAGCCAACACGGCTTAAACGTTACATAAGTTCAAAGGAATCAAAGGAATAATCCAAGACATAAATAAGCATAATCCGAGTCTAGATAATGTCAACATAATGAAGTAGAAACTAAGCTGACTAAAGCCATAAATCCGCATATCCGCTCATCACTCAACCCATAGCTAAGAATCCCAGCTTCTAGCTTAATTACCTGCCGCAGGAAAAGAAATGCGGCTGAGCTTTAAAAGCCCAGTGAACAGATATATATAACAAACGAATAATCGAAGGGTAAGTAACGAAGGTAGCATAATCATAAGGTGCAAATGGGAATATCATATGTCATAACAAAGGATAATGAATAGAAATAGAAATGAAAGGTCAGTCCTCAACCACGAGCCCATATCATATCATACACATATCATATCATATCATATCAGTTGTATCCCGAGGGGTGACCTCGGAATACCATATAAAGGAGGGGAGACCTCAAGTAACCATGGAGTGATCAACTCCCAGAAATGTGAAGACGCGGATTGCACCCGACATCATTCACCAGACAAAGCTCCAATCAGATCAAATCCCTCGAAACATATCATATCTAGGATGCATCCATACGCCCCCCAGTGGCCAAAACATATACATATCAAATCATATCATAACATATCATAATGGGGAACGGTGTGTATCATCACTCGTACACACTGGAGTCATGCCATTGGTGCATCAATGACACGGTCAGGTTACCTTCCTGACTAGGAAACATATTTTGGCTCGGGTATCAGACTGAAGGGTCAAAGCATATTCATATCATAAGGGTTCATATCAGATTTCATATCAAAGTTTCATATCATAGTTTCATATCGGAGTTTCATATCAAAGGTTCATATAAGTTTCATATCAAAGGGAGCATAGCAAAGTCATAGGGAAGCCCTAATCATGAGGCTTAGAGTACAACGTAACAGTTCAAGCTAATATCAAAAGATGTATAAGAATCACGAGAAACCTTTAAGAGACAAGGTCAGAATATCTGTACCTTATTCGAAGCAAATCACAATGAAAGTAAAATCAAGAAAGAAGATCAATCCCGTCGCCCGGAACCTATATGAATTAAATAGCGTTCTATAAGAATCAGATTAGTCGTTTATGACGGCTTTCCATTTTTAGTAATCTTCCATTTTAAGTACTTTCTAATTTTAGGTAACTTTCTATTTTAGGCAGGTTTCCATATTTAGCAACTTTCCATAATTAGCAGGTTTCCATATTTAGTAACTTTCCATAATTAGCAGGTTTCCATATTTAGTAAGTTTAGTCACTTATCTAAAGTTAAATAATGAAACTGAGTGTTATTATGATTTAAGGATCATTTATGACAAGTTACAAAAGTTTAGGGTTTAAAATGTCAATAATGTAAAGTATAGGGTTAAAAGTGTAAATATAGCAAGTTTACTCATTTTACTCATTAAATCCATTTAGTTACTATATTAACAAGTTAATCCACCAAGTTTCATAATTTACAAAATAACCCCTTAACTTTATTAAATCATGTAATTACAAAACCCTAGTTTTAGATTATGATTACGTATCCATTCTAAACCATTTTAGCTCGGTTATTACAAGATTATAATACTCCTTATGTGATAACATTTTAATTCGACACATCCCTTCCAAAACAATATATATGTACGCCCCATATTCAAATGAAAAGAAGCCCGTAAATCATTCATTATCGAATCCATTAATCACATACGTATAATCATATTTTAGTAAGCTCATTAAACCCTTAACCAAAACATATATGTGTCGACATATAGAGAGACCCAATTTCAGTTTCGTATTCATATTCATGTCATACATCATTTCGAATTACATAGATTAAAGATCAAGGTTTTATGTATAGTTATGTTATCATTTTATGTGACAATTATACTTATGATTTTATGTGACATTAATTGACAAAACAAGCCCTAGAAACAATATCCAAGGCCACGAATTTAATGAGATACACAAAGGAAGATACGAGAGATGATGATACGTTACCCTCGTAGCGTGTACGTGACAAAGAAACAAGAATCGAACCACAACGATCAAAACCAAGCCTCCTTGGCTAAACCAAAACCCACGGCTACAAAACACCACCCACGACCTAGCTTCTTTTCGAACCAAACACAATCCCCACGTCCACCAATCGATCACACACTATCACGAGCCTCCTAGGAACCTTTGTTTTGTATGAATTTCGGATGGAATGATGAAAGAAAAAATGATGCCGCCACTAGGAGATGAGAGAAAATACTTTTAGGGTTTCTTGGTATTTTTGAAATGAGAAGGAAATGGTAAATGAGACTTTAATATAATTGATATGGGATTAAATGATGGAGTGAATAGTGGCCGGCCATGTAGGGGGGGGGGGGAAGACCAATTTTTGTAACTTCCAAACTTATCTATACATAATGTATTTAGTCCCCTTTTTAGTCCAAGTTAATTTGTGTACACTTTGGTATGTTTAATTGTTACTTAGGATTTAATCTTTCATGTTCTTTTAATTAATATCATAAGTTAATTATTTTCATAATGTGTATATATTGTTGAAGATATAACTTGTTAAACGATGTTGAAGTGTTTCCCGAGTTTGTATAATTTTTAGTTTGAGGGCAAAATTGTCATTTCACGCGTTTTAGATTTTAGGGTTTTACAGGATCAGAATTGAAACAGATAGCTAGCTCTGTGATAACCCTGAACACAATCCTGAACAATCTTCAGAGCCACCCCTTGACCCTTCCACAACTGAATCATCATCTCACTCTTCACCACCACCATCAAAAGATACAACCACAAGATCATCGTCCAAATCAGTCAAGAAAACTACCGATACATGGGCATCTCGAGCAAAGACCAATATCCTTAAAGCCGTGAAACAAGCAAGAAAACGTAGCTTGGTTGATAGAAAGCTGAACTTGCTGGCTGACAGGGTCAATTTACTTAGCGATGAAATGAACACATTCATTCAGGAGAGAGATCAGATCAAGCTATTCCTGAACAGAGACATTCAAGGAGAAATGGACGAGAAGATCAAAGAATATACTCATCAGTTCATACTCCAATATGTTCCGAGAATAACTAAAGACATGTTCTCCAAACAAATTTACCCTACACTGAGAACACTGATCAGACAAACAATTGTCACTACACCGGTGACAATGCAGACTCGACCAATCCAGCCACCTCATGTCACAGAAACTGATCTACTTTCACAGTTGATAACTCTGATGACTGCTCGATCTTCGACACTCACATCTGACGAATTAAAGTTTCTTGAGGTTCTCCTAGCTCACCAATTGAAGAATACATGAAAGGAAGCTGCTGGTATCGAGAAGTGTTACCGAGATGATGATGACAAGGACAAAGATCCACATGAAAAACGTTAGAAGAAAAGAGGCGAGTCTTCATCATCTATGCCACCGCCAAAGACCACCACCAAATCTACAACTCAAGCTACTTAGCAACCTCCTGCAACTGATAATCCTCAGGATCCTGAGTCTCCACCACCATTGGAGAAAACTGGTGATCATTTTCAATACACCGGTGGTGAAGACGAAGAACATCCGGAGCCCCAACAACGGCCATCATCCCCACCATCAACTAAGCAACAACCGGGATCATCCTCCAAACAGAAGAAGAAGAAGAGATCAAGCTCAGTCGTCTCCTGGTTGGATGAAGATGACACTCAAGAGTATGACAGGTTTAGCAAGTTAGTTGATGCTACCCCTTGATTACCGAAAGGTCAAGAACCGGTAGATGGTCGTACTATAGAACAAGTGAAAATTATCCAGGATGAATTCAAAGTCAAGAAGATGACGAAGAGGAAATTACGCCGGATCAAGAACGATGCTTTCTAATTTCTAAAAGACAGATCCGGCAGTGCTGTTGAAGTTGAATACCATCTCGACAACATCGCACGAGCCATGTCTAACAACATTGACTGGCTCAACCCCGAATCGAACATCGACTTCTCAAGAAAGGATAACACTCCATATTACACTGACTGGACCAAACCGCTACCAACCATTGGCCGACCAGAGCAACCAAAGATTCCTTACCGCTACTTCTTCAAAAATGACCTAGAGTTTCTTCAGCACGGTAGCGACATCAGCAAGAAGTACGCTACATCACTAACTTTCAACATCCCAACAACAGTCTTCTCCGTCAATGTTGCCATCGAGGAAGAGGCCACCAGAATGTTCGTTGACAAAGTGGTGGACTATGACATTGATGCTAAGTATGGAATTCACCATTGGCCACCAAGGAGAAGTTTGTATTACAGAAGCTGCCAAGTTCTACGGTCGAACAAGGAGGTGTTTAGTGATAAGAAGATCGTTGCTATAATGAATGTCACTCTGGCTACGAAATGGGATTATTCTTTCTTGAAGGAAATCAAGGTTAAACGCCAGGATGAAAAAGAATATGATTACACTGAGGCTGATTTTCCGAGATTGTCGCTCAACGACATCCAAGATATGTTTCTTGCTAAGGTACAAGGACGAATGAGACAATTCTCCACCAACATTCAGCTTCAGTATATCACATCCTTACTGATATTCATTCGAAGCAAAGTGATCCAAAAATGTGTTGTAGATCTCCAGCTTGCAGTCGAATCTTATCAGAAGCAAGTCAACCTTACAAAACCGTTGCTACACTTTCCCGACATAAACCAACTATCTCAGTACACCATTTTGAAGAAACCAAAGTTTGGAGTTGTTTACCGCAGTGAACTTCACCACAATTGCTTCATGGCGTACGATGAGGTTCAATAAGTTCTGCGATCACACATTGAAGACGGTTCGTGATGGGTTAGCGTATCGGTTAAAGGAAATTCAGCAAGGTATTGGGTCAAAGAAGAGGTGGAATTCTGAGGAAAAGAGGGATGCTAAGAAGATAATCAAGAGACTGGATGAAAGGCTATTTCCTCGAGATCAGATGCGGAGATTGGAGAGCTTTGTGGGTGGAAGACAGAGTTTCTCGATTACAACATATCAACGTGAAAAGAGAACTCCTGGTCTACTTGACTAATTGTTTGGTACTCCTAAAAACTCTTGATTGATTATTTGGATTGATTGATTTGTATATTAATAATGGCTTGTGCACACATAACAGTGTACAACCCGTACTTGTAATGAAAGGACCCTGTGGTACGCATCAGTGCCACAATCCTTATAAAAGGAGCGAAAGCTTCTTACTTTTGAGTAAAAATTATCAAAACTTTAATCATTTTCAAAGTTTTGCTCGAAAGAAGAAGTACTTCCCCTTATGTTTTCAAAACCTCAAAAGTTAGTATTACTTGTTGAGGGGGAGTATTTGCAAAAATCTTTGTTCATAAAATTGTTCTTCGTGGAAATCTTCTCATAAAACTCGAAATGGTCATATTCGATATCAAAAATGTCATAAAAAATAACACGTATATGCCATTTTTTAGGGGAAGAAAAATTGTGTGATACTAATATGTTGATAATGTGATTGAATCATCATGTGTTAAGACTTAACCCATGAATTGACGAGATCTGAACTGTCATACATATAAAAGATTTGTCTTCCAGGAATTATCCGAGTAGATCGTACCTATTCGAGAAATTCTTGATAGACTTGAACTTTGATGGGTTTGACAACCTTTTCAAGGTTTGTCCACACCTTCAAGGTAGTTATTAGAGCTAGTTGTCACCTAAAAGCTGACAATGCATCTCTTTAACTATGCAACGTAACCGTGTCTCGCGAGGAATTGTCTATCTTGAGTTGATCAATTCAAAAGTGCGAACTCTACCCTCACCATGCAAATTTCTGTTAAAACACTTAAGCACGTGTGAAAGGGGAGTATTTATGAAAATGCAAAACTCTCGAAGTGTTACAAACATGTTTTCATTCATAAACACTTTGAGAGATTTTCAAGAAAATGGTTTTATGGCAACATAGGATAGTCATGGAGTTATAAGGTGACTAAGGTTAGGAATAACCGTCCTATGATCCGCTAGAGCCAGAGGGATCTACCCAAGGACACCACCAATAGTTAGTACTTAGAAGTCCTTAGGAATGATTATAAAAAAGGAGAAAATGAGAATCGGAGAAAGAAGGAGTTGAAAAATTAAAAAGAAAAGTAAAGAAAAGGGTGAAAAGAAATAGCCCTCCAAATTATTCAACTTAGGGTAGACACCGGGTTCAATTCATATGCTACAGGCTGTCACTAAATGACACCGGTATTGAAGATTAAAGTCGTCATGGACCCAGTGACGCAATGCACTAAACCTTCTTAGGTACTCAAGTTTCTCTCAACAGAAGCTTGTTTCATTCTCACAGGGAACCCTACGTAAACTATCGACTTTCCTCTTAGAGATTGTTGATATTGAAGAAGGAGACCCTCTCCCTAGTCTCCGCTAAGGAAAACCAAAGCGCACTATTGAGTCTAGAGCCACGAGATTCATCAAAAGATCTCTTAGGAACACTTGACATTTCATCACTTGTCGTTCAACATTAAGGACGCAAGTGATACATTTTAGAGTCCTTCACAGATCTTGGCAATCTGTCGAGAACATTTATGAGGGGATTCACAATTGTGATCCTCAGTGATTGAATGGAAACTCCTGCCATGGTCAACATCAAACAACCCTGACAGCAGGTCGCTTCGGTAACTCCTTGTGGGTTACGCTTAGTGTTGTCTCAAACGGTCTACAGTCGTGAGGTGATGCTTCGGTGTACCTCAACGACTCACCTGAACTGTAGATGTACTTCGGTACATCGTGTTATCCTACTTGATGGACTCCAGTTCAGGAACAGCCTTTGCTAGAATTAGAGATGTGTTTTCACACTATGCTGTTAACACCCTCGAAGTTTGAACTTGTAAGTGCTAGAAATCCCGCTAAGGAGATTCCTTTCAAGAATCGATTCCTGAAGATGTGGGTCATTACTTGAACTTGTTCAATGTAATGCCAACTATCCCTAACGGGATTTGGACGGCTGATTCGCCCGACCAAGGTGAATGGAATCAAGACATTGATCAGAAGAACAATCGTAGTGGTCAATTCTTTATGAAACGATCACAATGATCGATTGGTATTTTTTACTAACCAATTCTTATGTTTTCTTCTTATGGATGCTCCTGGGAGGAATGATCGTGCAGATTCTCCTCATGCTCATACCAACAACAACTCAAATGAAGTTATCTCAAGTCAACTCAAAAGTCAAAAGGATTCTTCATCAACCAAAGAATCTACAAAGTTTAAAGACTAGAGAACTACATCAAATCTGAAATCGAACGTCAAAGAGCGTATGAGCATGATGGAGAAAGACGTGGAGACACCTGAGCAATGAAGCTGACCGGATGCAGACGACAACAACATACCATCACCACATCTACACCAGAACAAAGAACAAAGATAACAAAGACATCAAAGCTGAAAACTTCAAAAGAAACAAGATCCCCACTTTGGGGAGATTGTTGGAATCAAGGAACTTCTTCTCACAAGAAAGAGGAATGACAGAAGACGTCAAAGCAACTGCTATTACATCAACACCAACAACTATCCAAGATTACTGGAGTCATCACTAACACTTAGGGGGAGATTGTTGGAATCACTCCTAACGTGTATTTCAAGTGTTAGTTATTTATATGTAATAGGTTGCTTAAACTAGGCTTTTATGTTAGTAATCAAGGGTAGGCTCATGTAGAAATCCCATGAGCCTATGCCAAAGCCCAATAAAAAAGGAAGGGACTAGACATGTTGCCCTAGCTCCCTTCCCCTATAAATAATCTTGTAAACCTTCACTTGAAGGTTGGTTGTTCACTCTAATACATATCTACGCATAACCTTTTGATAAGGTTTTAAAATGTACCTTTTTGAGGGGTCATTTAAGCCCTTATTTGATCACTTTTGTATCCGTTGTTACTTAATATCGTTCCTTTTCACTTTTTAGGTCTCTTGAAGGAAAATTGATGTAATGGCACTTATTTGGACGAAAAGGCGCGGATATACGAAGAAAATGGCCAAAGTCAAGAATCGAGACACTCAAGCTACTGAAATACAAGGTGACGGCGTCACTGCTTAACTGCGACGCTGTCGGAGAATTTTGTGATGACACAGAAGCCAAATTTCTTATTTTCAAGTGACGGTGTCAGGCTTTAAAAGAGTAGGCCGTCGCAACTCAGACGGCCTAGATTTGATCCAGACGGCGTCAGAAGCTGAAGAGGACGGCGTCACAAGCACAAGGTGACGCCGTCGCAAGACTAACGTGGCCAAGACGAAACCCTAATGACGGCGACCCGACGGCGTCACAAATCATAAGGTGACGCCGTCGCGATTGTAATATTATATATAGAATCTGAATTTTTCAGTTTTAGTGTGTAGTCTTTTGGAGTAAAAACCTAAACTGAACCAAGGATGTCTTGTACAGTATTTTAGGGTTCCAAACCCTATCTTACATCAAGATAAGTGTTTTACTTCATTAATTCAATTATGTCTTCAATTATTTGTGTGTATGCTTGCATGTTCTCCATGTCCGGCTAATTTACTTGTGTGTTTGCTTAGGGAATATGAAACTTAATTATTAAATATTGATTGGTTGTCTCTTAATTTAATTGATTAATGATCTAGTAATGCGATAGGTCATTCGTTGTGTAATTAATGCTTGATTAATCTTTGTGAACCTTGGGCTATAGCACTTAGAGCGGTTGTAGGCTAAATCATCCAAAGAGTGCCTTAAAGTTAGAGTTTATAATCCCTAGAGGGTTTTGTAGACGAGACCCTTTGGTAAGTTCAAAGAGTTAGGGATAAACGCATACCCTACGACTTTAGACACACAACTCGATTAAGAATAAGGACGTGACAATTCAACCATCAATAGGAGATAATTAAGGAGTAATAAAACCTAAGTGAACACATCTTTAAACTATCATACGAGCACACAATAATTAGACATAGACTACATACACCTTAGATTAGATAATTAGATAAGTAGAGTAATCAGTAGAAATACCAACCCCCAAATCCAAACCCCAAGATTCGTACCTTTACATTTCCTAAAAAACCTAAAAAGATAAAAAATAATCTTCCTCAACCCCAACCTTAGCGTAGTAACTTCTCACTAGTATTCCTATTCCCCTAGAGAACGATATCAATACCCGTGGCTTACCCTAATACTACACTACAACGATTAGGTTCACTGCCTAGGGTGTTATAAAACTTGCTCGAAGAAAAGGAAGTTCCTTTTACCCCGAACGACACGTGTAGCGTTATCAAGTTTTTGGCGCCGTTGCCGGGGAATAGAATAGCTAGTTAGTAGTCCATCTCGTTTAGGTTTCTTTGCTTGATTCCTATCAAGTAAATTTTTTCTCAATTTTTAGCTTTCTCATAGTCTATCCCCCTTCTTCGTTACCTTTGTTCGTAACCCCATCACTTTTCATCGTGGAAGGTGATAACCAACCACCATTCATCAACCTACCACCAAATGACCCGCCAAGAGCCCGTACTCTTGGTGAATACTCAAGACCAAGCCATCTAGGCTATAGGAACACCATTGAGCTTCCCGACCAAGCCCAAACTACGGCCCTGCGATCCGACACCATCCGGTTGGTGCAAAACAGATGTGCATTCCATGGACTTCGTTCCGAAGATCCTAATCAGCATCTGAGGGATTTCCTCAAAATTGTCGATTCCATTGACCTTGATGCTACTACTCGGGAGACCACGCGCCTGCGTCTCTTCTAATTCTCTCTACGGGACCAAGCTAGTAATTGGCTTGAGCGACTTCCCGCCGGCTCCATCTCAAGTTGGGATGATCTTACCTCTCGCTTCCTTGCTCAATTTTTCCCACCGGGGAGAACCACTAAACTTAGGCGATATATCTTAACGTTTCAACAACTTCAAGGCGAGTCTCTCTACAAAGCATGGACTCGATTCAAGGACCTGCTCTGTAAACTCCCCCATCATGGCATTGATCTTTGGCTTCAAATCCAAATCTTCTATGACCATATTGATTTCATCACTCGACAATCTATTGATCAAGCTGCCGGTGGAAGGCTCAGCGACTTTAATGCAGAGAAATCTTGGGATATCATAGAAGAGCTTGCTGATCAAAGCTACGAAGATTGGAATGAATCTCCTAAAACCACTATTAACATGGTTAATGCCATATCAACTCGTCTTAAATCTCCCGACATCACCGAGGAGCAAATGAGTGCTATTGAGAGAGGGATTGATTATCTTATGGAAAGGCATAAAAGGGCTCCCGTACAAATCCCTCGAGAAGCAGTCAATTCCGCCAACTCCACCAACCACCCAACACCTTTTTCGGAATCCGCAAGTCGTGAGCAAAACCCTAATTCTGAAAGGCGCTTCCGTTCTACTTCCCCAATACCACTCTCACCAAGCTTTAAGGAACAAATGAGGGAGTACATGGCAGCTCATACGGAGAGATTAGCCAAATTTGAAGAGGAGGTTTATAGGCAGAGAGAGGAAATGCAAGCAAAAATGACGGAAATGATGAACCTGGTAAAAGAATATACCAGAACAAAAGTTCCTGAAAAGGTACTAGTAAGAAGCAACGATTGTCCTCCCACTTCGTTTGTAAACGCCATTTCCATTATGCCTGAGGGTGGAAAGGTTGAGGTGAGGAAAACTGAGGAAAGCAAGAGGGAGGAGGCTGAACCTAATGATGAGCCTGAAACCATTGAGTACTACCTTAAGCACGAAATTAACAGAAAAACCATTGCAAACCAAGTAAACAACTTTAGGTACAATGAGGTTCTTAGGGAAGCCCTTGAAGGAAAAATAACAGAAGAAGCGTATGACGCCCTGCCTATGGGACCTCTGTATGAGTTGGTTCTAAAAAACCATTAACAAAAAAAAGAGACACCACAGGGAACTTCGTGATTCCTTGTAGTATAGGTGATATTGATAATATAACTGCCTTAGCTAATCAGGGGACTGATGTGAACATAATGCTATTATCAATCTATAATAAGTTGACTAAGGAGAAGCCAGCCAAGACCGATCTTAGACTTTCCTTAGCTAATCACACCTATGTCTACCCCATAGGAATCACGGTGGATATTCTAATAGAGGTGGCTAATATCGTTTATCCAGTTGATCTTGTGATCATAGATGTTGAGGAAGATAGAAACATGCCACTCATTCTTGGGACACCATTTCTGGCCACCGCCAAGGCAACCATCAAATGCGGGGAGGGCATCATGATACTTAAAAGAGGGAAAGGGTACGCTAGGATACCCATCGTTCCAAGGTATCCTCTTAAGATCATGGAGATGATTACGGGTTGAAATCCACAAGCCCCTGGCAATATTGTTAAGAAGAAAATGAATGATTGGGAAAAAGGGCTTAGGGATTTCATGGTTCAAGGATTGTATGCAACATTGTGCAAACCCGATAAGAAGTTGGGAAATAATCGCACTTCGATACAAAAGGCACAAAGGAACCCTAAGGAATTTCTAAATGGAGAAAAAGTACTTCTGTACCAATCACGGATAAGGACATTACAAGGTAGAAACAAACCAAGATGGTTTGGGCCTTTTACAGTGAAGGAAACCAATCTAAAGGATAAAACCGTCACCATAATAGACGACGTTGGCAAGGAATCCACGGTAAGCATACAACGTCTACGCCCTTTCGACGAAGGGAAAGAGAAGGAAGGACATGGCGGTAATGAAGTCACGTAAGAGCACGACTACGAGTCTAGCTACAAGACTCATAAATAAAGAAAAGCGTTTCGTGGGAGGCAACCCATGCTTAATTGTTTACTTGTTAGTGTCATATATCTTTTATTGATCATTTATTCTCATGTTTAAATTTGTAAAAATGCTTTATTTTGTTTTTAACCTCGTCTTAATTGCATATAAAGGTATTTTACATAAAAGATAAGTGTAGGGAGGATTACACACGTTTTCAAAGAAACGTAAACATGAGAATAGCAATTCATTAAAAGATATATATGTGTGTTTGTTCGAGTCAAATGCTTGTATCGAGTCATAATGGATGTTTTGCAAAATTTTTTCCAGATTCTAAAGATGTGAATTTTCCAGAATTTTTTCCAGAAAATCGCAGACCAATTTTTGCCAAGATAACCTGACGGCGTCAGGAAGGAGTAAAAACAACAGATTACTTTTTTCTCGTTTTCTGAGCTACTTATAAATTTTTGGAATTTTCGAGGTCTTAATTTTCCAGAAATTCTGTAAACATCCATTCCACAAGCATTATATCCTAGTTTAGTAGAGTCTTATATATATTATTACCGCCGATTTTACGCGAAGGTTTCGTTTGTTTTCTTCAAATGTGCAGGTTTTATTTATCAAAAAGAAGAAACAAAAGATTGGACGGAGCTTTTCACGCATACATTTTTCTTGGAAAGGATTTAACCACTACTTCACACACGGATCCTACCGAGCTAATCAGGCGAGTATTAGTTTCTTTCGTTTTTAATTACCTTCCATTATCATAACTTTGATACATTCAGGGAACATTGGAGACAATGTTCAGTTTAAGTGTAGGGAGGGAAAACAAAACGGGAACTTTGAAACTATGCTTATCCTTGACTATTTGCTTTGTCCAATTGTAATTGTGTAATAAACCATGAGAAAATGTCGGTTAGGGTAATTTTGGCACCAAATTTAAAATTTTTCATGACATATAGGAGTGGGCCATTAGTCTTAAAAAAAGCGTCTCACGGATAGGAAGTTGCATGACTAGCACAAAAACCCTTTACCACCTAAATTCCACCCAAAATGTGAGGATCGCTCTTAGATTAGTAGGAATTAAAGCATTCATCTTTAATGCTTAGAGTGTGAACCGGTAGTATAATAGATTCTAGAACTTGTTTTGTGATGCATTCCGAGATCGCTAGTAAGACTACACTTGTGTAGTTAGGAATAACTAAATGATAAGAGGCATTAGGATAACCCTTGTTTGATACCCGTAATATAATTACTTCTTCCACATCGGTTGAGTAATTTCTCCACACCTTTGCGTTGTACTCATCTTTAGTACACGATACCCCTAGTTAACCCCTCAGAGCCTATCCTTTTCGCGGTTCTCGTGATATTTTGGTTTTTCCAGAATATCAATGAAAAGCATTGTTTACACCCCACCCCCAAATATACACCCAAATCACCTTAGCCTACCTTGTACGCTCTCACTTTTAGTGCATTATTGTTATCACCCTAAACCCTTAGTTCAATTATCTAGTTGCTTGCATGAGTTGCTAAGTTGAGTCATATCTTTTGTACATAGTTTTGGGATGATTGGGACTCATGGGAAGAAGTTAAAGTTTATGAAATGACTGGAAGGGAACGTTAAATTCCCTTATTTGCGTAATAACGTACCCCAAGTGTTTTGATCTTTTCAATTCGGGTCAAATTAGTGTTGGGGTAATAAAAACTCAAGTGTAGGGATG
Source organism: Chrysanthemum seticuspe (assembly GCA_019973895.1). Lineage (NCBI taxonomy): Eukaryota > Viridiplantae > Streptophyta > Magnoliopsida > Asterales > Asteraceae > Chrysanthemum > Chrysanthemum seticuspe. The sequence continues at coordinate 119,267,685 of BPTQ01000009.1, read as the reverse complement.
TGTCTATAAATCCCTATCATTTTGATGTTACCGTAGAGGATGGTAGAGTAAAAGTGTATGAAAAAAAAATCGAAAAAAATAGAAAAAGAGAAAAGAAAAAAAATAGAGTGTTCAAAAAAAAAAAAAAAAAAAAAAAAAAAAAAAAAACATACGGCTTCCATCCTACATCTATCCTTTAAATTTATGTTTGTTTGTTTCAGTTATCTAGAGTTTAGAGTGTCGAGTCTTGGCTTAGCAACGCCATTCTCCGTATGCTTGTAACACAAGAGATTTTTGACTTGCCACCACTAAATAGCCTATCCCACCAAACCCTTTGTTTCCGTACCGTGAGCCTAACATTACAACCCTTTAAAGACCTCTTTTATAGTCTTTCCTAGGTGCTTACGCCAAAGCGATGGAGGTTTGATCTATTCTCAAGCCTATGGTAATCTATGTACTAGGACCGGTTAACGAGTGTTTATCTTCCATTTCCAACTTGTTATATTTCATATACACCTGAGAGAGATGTGAGTATCCAAACACCCCATGTGAGGAGTTAGTATGTAATTTCCGTGCTTGTTATGACTTTTGCGGGGCTTATATGTGTTGTGGACTGTTTTAAACCAATACTTTATGACCCCTAACTTATAAATTAATTGGCTAAAAGCACATTTGCTTGAGGACAAGCAAATACCAAAGTGTAAGGATATTTGATAAGGTTTTAAAATGTACCTTTTTGAGGGGTCGTTTAAGCCCTTATTTGATCACTTTTGTATCCATTATTACTTAATATCGTTCCTTTTCACTTTTTAGGTCTCTTGAAGGCAAATTGCTGTAATGGCACTTATTTGGACGAAAAGGCGCGGATATACAAAAAAAATGGCCAAAGTCAAGAATCGAGACACTCAAGCTGCTGAAATACAAGGTGACGGCGTCACTGCTTAACTGCGACGCCGTCGGAGAATTTTGTGACGACACAGAAGCCAAATTTCTTTTTTTCAAGTGATGGTGTCAGGCTTTAAAAGAGTAGGCCGTCGCAACTCAGACGGCCTAGATTTGATCCAGACGGCGTTAGAAGCTGAAGAGGACGGCGTCACAAGCACAAGGTGACGCCGTCGCAAGACTAACGTGGCCAAGATGAAACCCTAATGACGGTGACCCGACGGCGTCACAAAACATAAGGTGACGCCGTCGCGATTGTAATATTATATATAGAATCCGAATTTTTTAGTTTTAGTGTGTAGTCTTTTGGAGTTAAAACCTAAACCGAACCAAGGCTGTCTTGTACAGTATTTTAGAGTTCCAAACCCTATCTTACATAAAGATAAGTGTTTTACTTCATTAATTCAATTATGTCTTCAATTATTTGTGTGTATGCTTGCATGTTCTCCATGTTCGGCTAATTTACTTGTGTGTTTGCTTAGGGAATATGAAACTTAATTATTAAATATTGATTGGTTGTCTCTTATTTTAATTGATTAATGATCTAGTAATGCGATAGGTCATTCGTTGTGTAATTAATGCTTGATTAATCTTTGTGAACCTTGGGCTATAGTACTTAGAGCGGTTGTAGGCTAAATCATCCAAAGAGTGCCTTAGAGTTAGAGTTTATAATCCCTAGAGGGTTTTGTAGATGAGACCCTTTGGTAAGTTCAAAGAGTTAGGGATAAACGCATACCCTACAACTTTAGACACACAACTCGATTAAGAATAAGGACGTGACAATTCAACCATCAATAGGAGATAATTAAGGAGTAATAAAACCTAAGTGAACACATCTTTAAACTATCATACGAGCACACAATAATTAGACATAGACTACATACACCTTAGATTAGATAATTAGATAAGTAGAGTAATCGGTAGAAATACCAACCCCCAAATCCAAACCCCGAGATTCGTACCTTTCCATTTCCTAAAAAACATAAAAAGATAAAAAATAATCTTCCTCAACCCCAACCTTAGCGTAGTAACTTCTCACTAGCATTCCTATTCCACTAGAGAACGATATCAATACCCGTGGCTTACCCTAATACTACACTACAACGATTAGGTTCACTGCCTAGGGTGTTATAAAACTTGCTCGATGAAAAGGAAGTTCCTTTGACCCCAAATGACGCGTGTAGCGTTATCACCTTTCATCATATTCATTTGTGTGTGTGTTTGTTTGTTTGTTCAACCTATCTATCTTCATCTCTATTTCTTACATATTGATCCTTGTGTTAACTTATGGTGATCTAACAATATGTGATTCCTTTTTCTTTGTGAAAAGTGTATTATCAACTAACCCCATGGTATAGTTATTTTTGATTAAAAATGATTTGAGTCTATCATACCAAGCCTTTGGGGCTTTTTAAGACCGTAAAGAGCTTTCTTTAGTTTGTACACGTGTTTAGGTATTTTGAAATCGATAAATCCCGGAGGTTGAGCTACATAGACTTCTTCATAAATAAAGCCATTTAGAAAAGCACTTTTAACATCCATTTGAAAAAGCTTAAGATCATTAGCACAAGCATAAGAAAGAAGTATTCTTATAGATTCTAATCTATCCACGGGAGAATAGGTCTCATCAAAATCTATGACTTATTGTTGATTATACCCTTGGGTAACAAGTCTAGCTTTGTTTCTAGACACTACACCATTTGCATCTAACTTGTTTTTATGTACCCATTTAGTTCCGATTATGGTTCGGTTATTAGGTGGAGGGACGAGTGTCCAAACATCGTTAGAAATAAATTGATTTAACTCTTCTTGCATAGCCATTAGCCAACTTTCATCTTTTATGGCTTCTTGCGTATTTTTAGATTCTATGGTTGAGACAAAACAAAATAAACTACTTTGGTTTTGGACTTGAGATCTTAAGGTTCTTTCATTTAACTTTCCTATAACCTTTTCTACGGGATGATCTTTAGACTCTTTAATATTGATGATTTCATTGTTTAATGGTTCATCTTCTTTATTTATATTTTCCTTGATTTCTATGGCTTCACTTTCGATTATCTCATCATCGACAAGAGGTTGGGTAGCTTTAGGTGGACTTTCATCAAATCTTACGTTTAAGGATTCTTCAACTTTCATTGTTTCTTTATTAAGTATAACATAAGCTTTACTATTAGGAGAGTAACCTAAGAAGACACCTTCGATTGATTTAGGATCAAATTTAGTTAGGTAATCTTTAGTGTTAAGTAAGAAACATTTATTATCAAAGACTCTAAAGTGTTCTAACGAAGGCTTTTTGCCTCGAAGTAACTCGTATGGAGTTTTACCTAAGAATGGTCTAATTAGGACACGGTTAAGTATGTAGGTTGATGTGTTGACGGCATTGCACAAAAATGTTTGAGGAATAGATTGCTCATTAATCATGGTGCGACTTATTTCTTGTAGGGTTCTATTTTTCCTTTCAACTACCCCATTTGATTGTGGAGTACGATGAGCCGAGAAATTATGAGTAATACCATTAGCATCACAAAAAGCTCCAAATTGCACTTCATTATCAAATTCCCTACCATGATCCGTTCTAATAGACACTATAGGACTTCCTAGTTGTCTTTGGATTTTTTTACTTAATATTTCAAAATTATCGAACGTTTCAGTTTTTTTCTTTACAAATTTAGTCCTTGTGTACCTAGAGTAATCATCCACTATAACCAAAGTATAGAAATTACCGCCATAACTTTGAATAGCGGATGGACCAAATAAATCCATGTGAAGTAGTTCTAAACATTTAGTAGTAGAGACCATATTTTTAGCTTTGTGACTAGCATGGACTTGCTTTCCTACGTTACAAGCATCACAAAAATGATGTTCGTATTTTAATTTGGGTAGATCTCTTACTAGTTCTTTAGATGATAGCGATTGAAGAAGTCGCATATTGGCGTGACCCAATCTTCGATGCCATAAGGTCGAAGTATCATCCATAGAAGTAAGACAAAGTTTTTCTTTTGGTTCATTACCGATTTTAATGACATAGACTCCATGTTTTCTAATGCCTCTTCCTATAGTAAAACCGTTTTTTAATATTTTACTACCGGTTTCACTAAAAAGTACGTTGCACTTTTTATCACATATTTGTCCTATACTTAGAAGGTTGAAGTTTATGTTTTCTACGTGACATACATCGTTAATGGTTAAAGATTTGTGAGAAATTATACCTTTACCGATGATTTTGCTCTTGCTATTACCAAATACAACATTTCCACCATTGAAAGATTTGTATGTGGAAAACAAATATTTGTTACCGGTCATGTGCCTCGTGCACCCGCTATCCTTGATCCATTCATCCAGATCTAGGTCGACCTTTAAGCACACCTAAGAAAACAATTAACTCAAAAGTTTGGTCCCCATTTGTTCATGGGTCCATTAGTGTTATACATTTCATTCATGTTAGGCATATATGGAATAGGTGAGAAAGCATTCCATGGTGTAAAGTTTTGAAATGGAAAACCGTTTTGTACATTAAGATTCCATCCCATTTGATGGTGGTTACTTCTCGGATAAACATTATTTGGTCTTCTTATAAATGTGTTTGGTTTAGAAAACGATGGACCTTTGTTTCTCATAAAACTTTGATTTTGTTTTAATGGAGGTGGTTGTTTGACATTTCTAACAGTAACGTGGGTTGGTTTCTTCTTGTAACAATAACAAAGTCGGTTCTAGATGATGTAGCTACATTATTTCTACTGTTTGCTGGTACAGACCCACGTATCCCTGGTTTTACACTAGACGGATCCTTTCTCAAGGGATCCGTGACTACAGTAGCTTGTTTTTCAATTGCTTTGACGAATTATGTTTCTTTAATCTCGCTAGTTGATGCATTAAGTTCCTGTACACCTAAACCCTTTCAATTGTTTCCCATTTTAACACTATCAAGTGTTGGATCGATGTACTCTAACCAAACTAACTTAAATAGCTTGTTTAAGGTTTAACAACCTTGGATAAATCCTAAGTTATTAACAATGAAACACTGAATAATCTTTATTAAGTATGCAGAATTTACTTAACAAATCTAAGAAGAATAACTTTTATTATTAACTCTAAATCTGCTTATTATGCAGATACTTCAACAACTCTAAGAATATCGATCTTCTCTAAAACCCTAAATAGTAACTTGTAAGCAATCGTTAACTCTAAGACTCGTACATCTAATGCCAATCTAGGAATCCTTTTATAGGCTCAAGGATAACCCTAGTCGGTTTACAAATTGTATCCTTGTACGACAAGTAATCTAATATAGAATATTCTAGAATTACAAGACTTTCTATAAACGAATAAAACAGTTCTTTAATCTTGCAGTACTTTGACTTCGTGTGCAGTACTTTGACTTTATATTTAGCAGTACTTTGACTCTTTGACTTTTTCCAGTTCTTTGTCATTTTGCAGTACTTTGTTAATCTTCAGCACTTTAATTGTTCAGCACTTTCATATCCCAATAATCCTCCCCTAACTTGAATTCTACTTGTTTGACTTCAAGTTCCTTTGTGAATTTATCTTTATCAGCTTCATCTTTAAGGACAGATTGTGTCTTTGTCTTTGGATTGTATCTTTGTAGTTTCCGTGCTTAATCAAAATATCTTTAGAAATATTCTTTTACAGCATCATCCAGCAAGCTCCATCTTTTCAGCAACACAGCAACATATGACAATTTGTACATTAATTCAGTTTAAGTTGCAAACTATTCTCATCACTTCCAGGTGTGTTAACTCCTGTGAGAGGTGAATCATTGAAAATTTAATGGATTTTAATCTCTTTACCAAAGCCATTAACTTTGGAGTAGCCGAATGTTTTGGTGTATAAGACCATGGTACATTGATAACCATATGATTTTTAGCAAATCACCAACTATCAACAGATTTGTTTTGTCTTTACCAAAAGCTGTACCCTTCTGGACTAGTTAGTTCTTTTATCTAATGGTGAACTAATTACCAATAATGGTTTTTCCATAACCTTTACCACAAATCATTTTCCTGTGGGCTAGCCAACTCTTAACATTAACTGATATGGTGAGTTGATTACCATACAACTTATTAGCAAGTTGTCAACTAAAAACGGATTTGAGATATCTTTACCAGAGCCGTTTGCTCATGGATTAGCCAATCCTTTTGTAACCATGGTGGATTGATAACCTATTGATGTTACCATCTCAAAAACCATTTATTCAACCTTTGTTTCAAAATATTTGTTACTTAACAAAATATTTCTTCAAAAATCATTTAACTGGTTAAAAGCTGCAAGCAGTACTTTGATTAAAGTACTGTTTGATCAGCAGTACTTTGAATAAAGTACTATTTTATCAAAAAGAATTTATTCAATGAAAATTCATACCAGTTATTCATCATCATCAGCCATAGTAGTCCAGTTGATAAACAGATTGATGACCATACAAGCAATTTCATTATCCTCTTCAACTTCCATTCCATGCTCTAACATCCTCCTCATAAGCTCAACTGTAAGAGGGTATCTTCTATCTGCAAACATGTGAATCATTGTTCCATTTTCCAGCTCTAGAACATGTACACCAGATTCTTCAAAGAATCTCCAACTAACAATTTCCCAGTTCTCTTGATTCTTCCAAATTTCATCACTGCTCTGTTCTTCAGTTTCCCATGCAGTTGTGAGATCTCCAAGTAAAACTAAACCAATTCCTTCTGATGAATGATGTTCAAAGTAATCTTTCACCACATGATATAAATAGAATAGATCCACTCTATCTATAATATGCAATAAATCCCATAGCCTGTTGAACACTTTGAAGCTTTCATCTTCTCTATGAAACATCAGATAACTTCCATCTTTAGATTCCACAACTTCAAAAGCAATAATCTGAGATATGTTCATCTTCATGTCAGCATCTTCTTTGGAATATTCAAAATCTACTATTCTGAGATAATTTCTTAGTTCATCCCAAGTTTCAGATCTTAACTCAACTTTTTCTTTCTTTGAAAACTGTATATCTTCAACTTCAGTTTTCCTTTTTCTTTTTAAACTTTTCTTTCTTTCTGCTTCAGTCCAAGTAGCTTCATCTTTATAATCTTTGATGCTTGCAACATCCTTCTTATAAGCCTCTGTCTCAGCATCATATAATCTTTTCATATCAACATAATTCAGCTTCTGCAATCCTTTATATCCTCGACCTTTCAAATAAGCCATCATTGCATTCCTTTCTTTAGCAAGATTTGGTTTTCTAGGTATAAAAGAAATAGGAGTAGGTGACTGTAATGGTTCAGCATCTTCAGCATTCAATTCTTCTTGTAATTTCCTAGCTGCTTCTTCATTCATTGCTTCTTCATTAGTAACTTGAGTCACTACTTCAGCATTAAGTTCTTCTTGCACTTTTCTAGCTGCAACCTCATTCCTAGCAACTTCAATTTCTCTAAGATCTGCCAAAGTTAGCTTTTTCTTCTTAGTTTCTATCAACTTGCCTTTACCTTTATCCTTAGGATCTATTGCAGGTTGAGAAGCTCTTGGTTGTTCCTCTGCAACTTCAGAAATAGTAACACTCCTTGGCTTTGATAAATCATGCAATATTTCAGCAATAGTTTCATCATCACTTACAGTTCTTACAGGTTTGGATGTATCAGCTTCTTCTGGTATGGCAGTTTTTGAAGGACCAACTTGTTCTTCATGAATAACAGTTGAAGGACCAGCTTCCTCTTCAAAATCTAATACTCTTGGAGTAATTAACTCTTGTCTGAAGGTTCCATGAAAAGCAGTACTTTGTTGTTCAGTACCTTGATCTTCAGTCCTTTCTTCTTCAGTACTTTCAATGATAACATGCTCTTCAGTACCTTGAGGTTCTTTCTCCTTAACAACATCTTCTTTCAAATTCTTTTCTTCTAAATTCCTCCCCAATTGGACAGAAGATGGTTTATGAACCTTTTTGCCTTTGGTGTTCTTCTTAAATTCCCTAACAGGTCGTCCTTGCTTCCTTTGAGATTTGACCCATAGACGATGATGTTAAACCAATGGCCAGACAAAATTTTTGAGTCTTCTAAATTTAAGCTTCAATCTCTTAATCTCTGTATCCTGATCTTCAAACGATTTCTTCAACCTTGTCAATTCCCTTGTTAAAGCATAGTTGTTGAGAACTTGACCCTCATGCTCCATAGAGACGGCATCTCCTTCAGATGGTGAGAGTGCTTCTTGGTGAGAAGCATCTACAGATACTTGTGGAGATTGTGGAGGTGTAACTGCAATATGCTCTTGAACTTCAGTACTCTGGGAAGCAGTACCTTGTGATGCAGTACGTTGAGATTCAGTACTTTGTGATGCAGTACCCTGAGAAGCAGTACCTTGTAGAGAAGCAGTACTTTCTTCTTCATTACTTTCTTCAGCTTCATTACGAATAACCTGAACAACCTCCATCATTGAAGCATTTAATGGAGTGTGTCTACCAGTGAATAAATCACTTTCCTCTCCATAAACGTAAAAATCTTTGCTTGCTGTACCACAACTAGTAATAAACTTGTAGGTTTAGGTACATCAGCAAGTTGTTTGTTTAAGAAAACTTGTATAAACCTAGGATACATCAACCATTTGAATCCATGTGAAATATGTGAGAGTATCCCATCAATAATTAGCCTTGAAAAATTGAAAATACGATTAGTAGCTAACCCAACAATAGCAGATGCTATATTTGACCCAAACTGCTCCCATGCAGTACTTTTAGCACTTATGCAGTGAAGCAACACATGAACCAAAAACTTCCAATGAGGACAAAATAAGGGCTTCTTGAATGTTTGTTCTGTTAAGGACCCTTCATAGCCAATGTCCCTAAATGTATCCCAAATCAGTTGTTTATCAAAACGAATAGCCCCTTCTTCATCATTAAACAATAAGTCTTCTCGAATAGAGGCTTCTGTAATCTTCACAGTTCTTCCAGCAACTGTTGATCGAACATAAAATTCATCATTCTCCATATTATCCCTAGCATTAGCCCAAAATTCTTGAATCCAGGGTTCAATTATATCCGGCTCCACTAAAAGAGCATAACTGATTGGCGACCCAGTAAGATAATCAATTATATCATGAAAAGCCTCATTAGATTCAGTCTTGTCTAAATTCGCCACCATGTTGTGCTTGGAAACAGTATTACGATTCGCCATTGTTGATTATGTGAGCACAATAAGAGATATAATCGAATAATAAAGAAGTGATGAGAGAAATATGGAAAAGATATGAGAATATCAAGATGAGAGGGAAAATCGGAGAGTAGTTATTTATAGGTGAGATTTGAAAAATCACAACCCATAATAACAAAGTTACCGTTAGTAGTAATTACCCCTCAATATTACCGTTGGAACAGTACTTTAATAAAACAAACAGTACTTTCCACGTATGCAGTACTTTCCCAAGCAGTACTTTCCAAGCAGTACTTTCATAAAAAACAGTACTTTTCCAAATTCCTCTGTATAAGCTAAGTATACATAAATATCCTCCCCTCAAGCAATGCACAGGACTATACTAATACTAAATAGTCCCCCCTTAAATGTAGCTCAGTAGTTAATCATGCCAATGCTCACCACCAAGTGATTGAATCTTGAAACATCAAAGCCTTTTGTGAGTAAGTCAGCTACATTATCATCCGTGTGAACTTTGACCACATTTATGAGTCTGTGCTCATAACAATCTCTGATAAAGTGATGCCTAATCTGAATGTGCTTGGTCTTGGAATGGTAAACTGGATTCTTCACAATACAAATAGTACTTTCATTATCAATATTGATAGGAGTATTTTTGAAATTGAACCCATAATCCAAGAGTTGATTCTGCATCCACAAAACTTGTCCACAACAGCTTGCAGCAGCTACATATTCAGCTTCAGTAGAGGATGTTGCTGCAATTGTCTGTTTCTTACATTGCCAGGAGACTAATCTTCTTCCAAGATATTGGCATCCACCAGTTGTTGATCTTCTATCATAATTATCACCTGCATAATCACTATCTGAAAAAGCTTCCAAGTGAAAAGGTGAATCCTTAGGATACCACAACCCCAAATTAGGTTGTTGTTTCAAATAACTAAAAATCCTCTTAACTGCATTCATATGAGAGATCTTTGGTGAGACTTGATATCTTGCACATAAACACACAGCAAACATGATATCAGGCCTTGATGCAGTGAGATACATAAGACAACCAATCATTGATCTGTATAACTTGACTTCAACAAGTTGTCCATCTTCATCTTTGCCCAATGAGTTGATTGATTTAATAGGTGTAGTTACTGGCTTCATAGCATCAAAACTGAACTTCTTAAGTATGTCAGATACATACTTGTCTTGACTGATAAAAATACCTTCCTTTGACTGCTTAACTTGAAGTCCCAAAAAGAAAGTTAACTCACCCATTGAACTCATCTGAAATTCTTTCTGCATTAGCTGCTCAAACTCCTTAAACATAGACTGTTTGGTAGCTCCAAAGATGATATCATCAACATAGACTTGAACTAACATGATATCCTTTTTGTCTCTCTTGATGAACAAAGTCTTGTCAATAGCTCCCCTCCTATAACCATGTTGTAATAAGAATGTGGAGAGCCTCTCATACCAAGCTCTAGGGGACTGATGAAGGCCATAAAGAGCCTTAACCACCTTGAAGACTTTGTTAGGATGTTTAGGATCTTCAAAACCAGGAGGCTGTTTTACAAAAACTTCTTCTGTTATAGTGCCATAGAGAAAGGCACTCTTGACATCCATCTGGTAAACTTGAAATCCCATATATGAAGCAAATGCAAGAAATATCCGAATAGCTTCAATCCTTGCTACAGGAGCAAATACTTTATCATAATCTACTCCTTCTTCCTGTCTGTAGCCTTGAGCTACTAACCTTGCCTTGTTCTTGATGACATTGCCTCTTTCATCTCTCTTGACTTTACAAACCCATCTGGTTCCAATAACTCTCTTCCCATCTGGAAGATCACATAATATCCAAACTTCTTGAAGTTTAAATTGAAGAAGTTCTTCCTGCATAGCTTCAACCCAGCTTTCTTTAGTCAATGCTTGAGTAATATTCTTGGGTTCCTCTTGAGAGATAAAACAAGTAAATAGACAGGTTTGATGGTCCTTATGATTCAGCCTGTTTTGTTTATACACAAAGCTAAGTAAAACACTGTGAGGAGTAGTAAAACTCTTAGCTTTGTATCTTGTCATTACTCCAGAAGTAGAAGGACCAATGATTTGATCAGTAGGATGATTCTTAAGATTGGAGACTGTGGAACTTCATAAGTATTATTCAGATGAGTGAAATCAGCATCTTCATTGGAATCTGAGAAAATACCTTCATCTTGAAACTCATCATCAGTTTCCTCTAGACCAGGCATGGTAGGATCATCCAAATCATCTAAAGTACTGTCAACTGATGCAGTAGTATTTTGTTCGAAAGTACTGTCCAAAGTACTGTGAGAATACTCTGCAGTCTTATTCTTTTTCTTTGCTTCTTCATAAGCTCTTCTTTGTTCATCAGAATAAGAATGTGCCATTACATCTTGAAAAGGCATCTGATTAAGTGTCTCTTGAATATCTTGATCCTCAGCAGATAGTGAAGATTTTGGTTCATCAGTACTTTTCTTTGGTGCATCAGTACTTTGCTGTGGTTCTTCATCAGGAACAACATCAGGTCTAATATGAATTCCATGAACAACATACTGTGAATCTTCTCTGTTAATACAAATAAGCCGTAAAAACGTTTATTTATATTTTACGATCTTCTAATGTTTTGTCGATAACAAAAGTAAGATCATTTTAAGGAAACAAATAAAACACGTAAATGGTTTGAACTAATAGTTTTATAACACACTTACGCTTTCACATAAAACACTAAAACTAGTATAAGTGATGACTTAGATACATATGTACAACAACTAGTGTTTACATATTGGGTTAAACATATACTTAAACTAAGTATACCAAAATGGGTAAAAACTAAGTGTATGCTAAATTGGGTAAATACAAGTATATACAAAAAGGTTAAATACTAGCAAATGGTTTTGACCCATAACCCATGGTTTTATATATACCACTTACACAAGTTCAATGTATCCTTAAGGTACATTGTATCTAGATAGAAAACCATGGATCAACCCATAACCCATGACCCATGACCTATAACCCAAAATACCCATGGGCAAAGAGGAGCGGACCACGGATCCCTAGCTTTGTGCTAGACGGATCCCAAGTGGAAGGGATCCGTGGGATCCGGGGAAACAGTAGGTTTTTCCTCTATAAATAGTGAGCCATTTCTTCATTATATCTCACCCCTCTCTAACATACTTTCTCCCCTGAGTTAAATCTCACTAACCATAGATCCAAGAGATCTATGTTTGTAGTTTTGTTTTTGTGTGATCTTTTAGGTTCCTCTTAAAGGGAAGATCACCACCTTTGAAGTCGAGCAAGCTCAAGTCCATGAGTTGCCAAGCTTCCTCATCATCAAGGCTATTGAAGTCCTCTTGTTGATGATCCCTTTCTTTCTTCAAAGAAGCATAATGTTAAAGACATTAGTGAAAGATGTCTCAAGTGTCAAGACGAAGATATTAGTGAAGGGTATCTATCGTCTATAGGATAAGCACTTGTGGTAGGTGCTTAGAAGTCAAGACAAGAAGCAATAGTGAAAGGTGCTTAGAAGTGAAGACACAAGACATTAGTGAAAGGTGTCTTGTAGATCTAATCAAAGACATTAGTGAAAGGTGTCTTGTAGATCTAATCAAAGGCATTAGTGAAAGGTGCCTTAGATGTACATTCGATATGGTGTGTTTCGATGTACTGGATAGACTAGCATTAGATCCAAGGATATTGGTGTCCTTGATGATGTTGTAAAGGAGTAGATCTCCTTTGGGATTAGTCGTTGGTGTAGTGTGGTAGTAGTTCCTCCATTGCAATGGAAATAGGTACTTAGCCTAGTACCTAATAAAGGGTAGGCGACGTTGTGAAGGTGTAGTTCACCTAAGGTGTGAAAGAACTCGGTGGTTAGCCTAGTACCGTATAAAGGGTAGGCGACGTTGTGTTAGGTGTGGTTCGCCTTGGTGTGAAAGAACTCGGTATTTAGCTTTGTACCGGAAAAAGATTAAGCGACGTTGTGAAGGCTTCTCCGCCATAAGGAGATTGGTGTAGTGATTACAAACTCTCGAGTAGGTGACTCGGGGAGTGGAGTAGGGCAAGGAAGGTGTCCTTGTAGCCGAACAACTATAAATACTCGCGTTGTGGTTTTGTGCTTCTTTCTCTTGTCTTTTCATTACATATCTTTATATGCTTGTTTATCAACATCCAACACACACAACCAAATAGATTGACATAAGTCGATCTAAATAGTTTAAAAGAAAGTTTTAATTGGTAAAACTATTCAACCCCCCCCCCCCTTCTAGTTTTCCACAATTGGCATCAGAGCTTCGTTACCAAGTTTCTTGAAGTATATTGTACTTTAAAAACTTGATACGATCCATAGTTAATTGAAAACTACAAAGAAGGTTTTTCATAAAAACAAACACCATGTTTTTCAAAAACTATATGTTTGGATGTTGAGTTGATAACAACATTTTTTTTTATATATATATTTTTTAATTGCACTAATCTTCCTTGTGATATTGATTAGTCAAAGCTCATACCCACCAAGCTTTAGGAGTTGCTTGGTAACAAGAATACCTTCCTTAAGAAGGCATCTTAGACGCAAAGGAGCGGGAATCGTCTAAGTGACATTTGTCATTTGTAAAAGACATTCCTAAGTGCATTCAAGGTATGACTTTCTACTTATATCTAAATGATACTTGTTTAGTATATAAGTGTTATTTGCTAGGCTTTTATTTGAGTAGATTTTTTGTGCTTACACATGATTTACATGTAGCTTCGTTAGGAAGCTTATTTCTTAAATACGTGTTATTTTTTCTCGTCTATAGTCATAATATGTAGAGCTTATGCTTTATTTCTTCTAATAAAACAAAAACACGAATTTCAAAAAAATTCCTCCTTCCCTATTAATAAACCCACTCGACGCCCACTTTTTCAATCCTCACCTTTTCAAATTTTCCAATTTCAAAAATTCCCTCTCATTCAAAAACTTCATCTTCCTCCTCATTCCATCTCTTCCTAAACCAAGAAGATCCGTCATCAACATGGTTTATGGTATGTGCGAAAACACATACCTTTTCATTATCAAAATAGACCCAAAATAACCAAGAAAGAGCCGTTTATTGCTAATATTTGTGGTTTTCTTGAGTTTGTGCTTGTGCAGGTATGGATATGTAAAAACACGCAAAAAGGACCCAAATCAGACGTAAATCCGAGCACGAGAGATTAAGAGAGCTTAAGCTGAGCCGGAAGGTCAGAATTATGCATTTATGAAGATTTCTAATCTCTGAGGATGATTTGTGAAGATTTGATCAAAGTTTGAAGAAATGTCAGAAATAGTCCCTGAACTTTCAGCAACTGACAGAAAACACCCTTGAAGATTCAGAAATTTGCAAATTAGCCCTTGGTTTATTTGAAGATTGACAAAATGGTCCTTGAAGATACTTTCAAAAGTTGCATGTCTGGTCCCTGAAGTTTCAGAAAATACACATTGAGTCCCTATGGTTGCTCTTGGATTAATAATATGCCCTAAGTCCATAAACCAATAAACCACTCACGGCCCAATTCCACTCTACCCAATAATGAGCAACCCAATACCCGGTTATCCAAACCATTTACCCGTTTCCTACCCATTTACCCGTTTACCCCCCTGACCCGCTCACTTTACCCGGTCAACTCATTAAAACCAGTCAAACAAATATATTATAACCCAAAACAAACGCGCCCAAAACAGGTCTTCTTCCCCAACCAAACACACCCTTTTACCCATTTACATTTACCACTAATTACCTCCCAAACCTCGTACTAAGCATCTTATCCAAGCTTCTAGACCTCTGACTTGTCAGGATAGCTACTTACGTGGACAAATGGCACACTCCCATTGGACATGACACCTCACCATGGTGATATGGAGCTCTCTGATTGGTGCTTATGACTCAAAGGATTTGTGTGGCTCAGGATTGCTTCTAGTTTCTTCCAATGAAGGATCCAAGACCTGAATTCGGCTATAAAAGGACCCTCTTGGCTCACATTGAAATTGTCCAATTCCTTAAGCATTAGAGGAATTTTGACCTTTGCATTTCCTGTCATTTTAATTGTTTTTAATAGTATAATTGTTATTTTAAAATGTAATTTCATTTCAACTAATGCAAGTGTGCTTTTGGTTTAATGCAAATTAAGTATTACCTTGTCGAATTAATTTGTCCCCAATCTGTTTTCAGTTTTCAATCTCTACTCATTTAAGCTCATATAAGCTTGTTAAAGCTTGTATGAGCTCATTTTCCTCTTAATTAATCTCAACTACAGTTTTTAAGCAAAAGTCAAGAAAAGTCAACTGTTTGCTAAAATTGGTTCAAAAATGGATAAGGTTTGATTATGATGCTGGATTTGGTTGTTGGTTGGTATTTTGATACTGTTACTATGCTCAAATTGGCTGGCCTTCTTGTAAGTTGAGCATTAGTCTCATTATTAGCTTAATACACAGTAGCAATTTTAATATCTATTAGATCTGCTTAAATCTTGTTATTTGTTGTCTCACTAGCTCTATTTAGGTGATTTAAATATGTTTTAATGGTGGAGTAGGTTTAAGTTATTGTTTTAGCTTGGTTTGATTGCATAACAGTAGTAAAAGGGGTGTTTGGATTGTTTAACAAAACTGAGTTTAAGGCTCTCTTGGTATAAGCTCTCTGTTGCATTAGTCTCTAGTATTAATAGTAAGCTCATTTCTATCCAAGTTTACATCAGTTCTTCAATAAAGTCAAAATTTACAGTTATCTGATCTTCTTTGCTCATCTGTTGGAATCCAGTTACTGAAATCAGTTCTTATAGGTTTAGGATTTGATAAGCAAGCTTGTTTGTTAGATATAACTTTTCACATACACATCAAACCATAACAACCATGTGGCGAATAAGTGGAATTCTAGAGAGAGAAAGTTAGAGGTTTAGGGAACTTAGTGAGAGAAAGTGAAAGATATTATTATGGGCTCCAACTCTCTACCTTGGGAGGTAGAGAGTATTTATAGTCTTACACAAATCGCCACACTTTGGGCTGTGGATCAGGCATACAGTGGGTAAAGACCCGTCCGTCCTCCACGGTGTTACTTAACTAAATTACTACTTAACTTAAAAGAACTACGACTACGAGCTTTCTAACGATTACATATACTTGAGGTGACCGACTCTTTAATACCGGGAATTTCTAATTCCTAACAATCTCCCCCTAAGGGAGGTCACCTCAATCACGTACCAAAAATACATAGAATACAAATAGATATTACATTAGCACTTGATCTTGCATTCTTGATGTAGTTCTTTGCACTTAAACTCGTAGTCATTGATTCTTCACATTGCATGTATGATTGTTCCAAGTGGAGGTCTTTTACTGATCCACGTGATGATAATTTTGAGCCATCATTTGAGATCATCAGCTATCAACAATCTCTGAGACATCCATTGTGGTGTTGTGACTTTGGGACCGACATGCTCACATTTTGGATCATGATTTCTTCTCATCAGAGTAGCGGAAGCTTTTGTTGAATCATGATATTGGCAGCAGAGTAGCAGAAGCTTGGTGTGAAAATATCAGAGTCATTGATGCACTAATCATGATTTCTTTTGAGATAATGTGTTAAGTGAGCATGCGGCTATGGATTGACCGCTTCATTCTGATCAGCTGCAAACGTCGGGCGTACCTGCATACAACAGTTAGCAACAAATCGCACGAAAGTGTCTTTGATCACTTTCGATGAATTGAGGTACACGGCCCACGGTTCCCCGTTGATCAGTACAAGTACTGCCTGTGATCAGGTAGGATTCATAAGAATCTCCTTGACAGGGTTTCGCAGCTGTTCTAGCTGTTCTCAAACCGGAACATCTCAAAGAAGACAACACGGAGTGAGTGAACCAGCGAATTATAAGTCCACTGATTGAAGAAAAGAGATTTGAAAAACAATCGTGTATTGCTCAATAGAAATTGTTTTTGCAATACACCGAAGGTTTTATTGAAAATCAATTATCAATCATAAAAATACCTTTTGGTTTGAAAAATGAGTACACAGTCGATGTGCCAAAGAAAAGAGTTTTTAAGCACAAAGACTGGTTTTTCAAAGGTATCCGTCAATCCCTAACCTGAACCAGGATTGATTCAAGAAATTGAATCGCCCCATTGTTTCTGTTCAGTTGTCACATGGTTGATCTATATGATAGATCTCACATGCCACCTACCAGGAGCTTGTTTGATGTTGGCTCCAGAAGGCTTTCCATCTTCATTGTGAATATGTAAACACATCACTCAGATGTTCTGGCAATATCACAAGGATAATGCGTAGGACTCAAGATATAATCTCTCTTTCCACATTGTGTGAAACAGAGAGTCTTCATTGAAAGTGTCCTAATGAGATTTATTGATGATCTCGTGGCTCTAGACTCAATTTGTGCATATTTGGATCCTGTGCCGGAGACTAGGGAGAGGGTCTCCTTCTTCAATATCAAACATCTCTAAGAGAAAGTCGATAGATAATGTCGGTTCCCCGTGAGAATGAAACAAGTCCTTTTAAGAGGAACTTGAGTGGTTTGGAAAGTTGAAGTGCAGTGCGTCACTGGGTCCATGACGTCTTGTCTTCAATACCGATGTTACCATCAGTAGCATATGAATTGAACCCGGTTTCTGCCCTAAGGTTGAATAAATGGAGGGCTATTTGTTTTCACCCTTTTCTCATTCAATTCTTTTTAATTCTTCAACCCCTTCAGTGCTTACCGAGACTTCATAGCTAGAACCTTGTTGGGTTTATTCCAGTACTAGCTCAGTCTTAGTCCGCACTCTTCCCATATCTCATTTTTCTCCTTTTATCATCATACCTAAGGACTACTACACTAACTAGTGGATTGTCCCTGGGTAGATCCCTCCGGTTCTGGCGGATCATGGGAACATATACCTAACCTTATCATCCTTATATCACCGTACATAAAGTAAAGTTGGTCGGTCAATATGGTATTGTTCATCTGCCATTGGATCCAATTGAAAACCATTTGAAAATCAATTCAGATACTTGTGATATATTATCAAAGCATTTTGTACCTGAATTGTTTTTGATATTTTTAGAACGAGAACTCCCCCTCAACATGTGCATCAAGTATTTGAGAAATGTTAAGCACATGGAGGCAAGAGAAAGAATTAACTTCTTTGATTACAATTTTCTAAAAGATATCAACATCACTTCCCTCAACAGATCAAGTGGGTATAGTATTTCCGGGAAGGATGAGGTTTCCATGAATTTTGCTCCCCCTCAATATGTGCCTCGAGGTTTGAAAAGAGTTTTGCACATACTAGAGGGAACCTGCACATTGGGATAAATGATCACGTTTCAAATCAAAGGTTTAAGATAGATGCTCCCCCTCAACATGTGCATGAAAATTTGAAATCGTTTGTCACATGTGGGCAGGATAGCATGTACATCCATTTATAACCATTTACCTAATTATCAGTTTAAATCTAATTTAAATCACACATTCTCCCCCGATCACAATTATCAAATCATTTGAGATTTGTGATCTCGTATAGATTTAAATTGATTTTGAAAGCTTTTAAGGAGAATTGTGACATGATTGTGAAAGTTTTTGAACTGATAAGGATCGGATTTTAAGACTTTAAACACCATTTATAAAACCATGCATGTATATCTTTTGAAAACAATTTAATGCCAAATAACTTTTTAATTTAATTGAAATCATTCTCCCCCTCAATCAATGACGTAGGTTGTTGATTGAGAGATAGAGATTTTGACAAATAAGTCATGATGATTATCAAAAATAGAGATTGAGTTATTTTTCAAAGCATTTAGTTTTCAGCAGATAAATGTTTATAGAATCAGAGCATGGAATTTTGAAAACATGATAAAACATGGCTCTGTTCTTTCTTTTAAACCCGGGTTATTGCCTGAACATGACAATAAACCATTGTTTCTCTTTCTCCCAAATTTTTTTTTTTTTTTTTTTTTTTTTTTTTTTTTTTTTTAAACATTCGAACAACATCTAAAGTCCCGTGTCATTCTTTGAATGACAGCACAAAGACCGTAGATATTATCGAACCGAGAAAAAACATGACAAGAATGACAATATTTTTTGAAGAATTTTCGAATTTTTCAAATTTTTATGGATTTTGAAAGTTTTATAAATTTTCTATTTTGTTTTTCGAATAACTATTTACAAGAGATAGATGAAGAAAGACCTTTACTCCTCGTCTTCTTCCTGAAGACGTTTGAGAGTTTCTGGTTGAAGGCTTTTCAAACCAAGACGTGGAAGAATAAACTCAAAACGTTCTCTTGGAAGAGCTTTGGTGAAGATGTCCGCTAACTGATATTCAGACCTCACAAAATATAGTTCCACCACACCTTTTTCCACTTGTTCCCTGATGAAATGATGTCGAATGTCGATATTCTTTTCTCTTGAGTGTTGAACGTTGTTGCATGAGAGAGCAATAGCACTTTTATTATCACAGTACAGAGGGATTTTGTTGAATTCAAAGCCATAGTCAGATAATTGAGATCTCATCCATAAGATTTGAGCACAACAAGATGACATGGCTATGTATTCAGCCTCTGTAGAGGAAATAGAAGTACTCATTTGCTTCTTTGAAGACCAGCTCACAAGCTTATCACCCAAAAACTGAGCACCTCCTGACGTACTTCGACGTGTATCTTGACAACCTGCATGATCAGCATCTGCATAGGCCGTTAGTGACATACCGGTGTCCTTCGGGTACCATAGTCCCATGTTGATGGTTCCTTGGAGATACCGAAAGACCCGTTTAACTGCTTCAAGGTGCTTTTTAGTAGGCTTAGCCTGGTATCTTGCACACATGCACACAGAGAACAAGATGTCTGGTCTACTAGCAGTGAGATACATCAGGGATCCAATCATACTCCTATATTTCGTTTGGTCAATCATGATCCCTGAGAGGTCCTCATCTAGTTTGGTTCGGTCAATCATGGGGGTGTCAACAGGGTCACTTGAATCAAATCCAAATTTCTTTAAAATCTCTGTTGCATATTTAGATTGATTTATGAAAATGCCTCCGGGACTTTGAGAAATTTGTAATCCTAAGAAAAATGACATTTGTCCCATCATTGAC
Organism: Chrysanthemum seticuspe; assembly: GCA_019973895.1. Classification (NCBI taxonomy): domain Eukaryota; kingdom Viridiplantae; phylum Streptophyta; class Magnoliopsida; order Asterales; family Asteraceae; genus Chrysanthemum; species Chrysanthemum seticuspe. The sequence continues at coordinate 119,247,528 of BPTQ01000009.1, read as the reverse complement.
ATTTGAAACTTTGAACTCATTTCATTTGAAAAACGATCACATTCCATTGGGTCAGTCGAGGCAAAAATAATATCATCAACATAAATTTGAACATGAATCAAATGTTTGCCTGACTTCCTGGTGAACAATGTAGGATCAACTGCTCCTTTGATGAATCCGGTTGATAGAAGAAACTTTGACAGTGTATCATACCATGCCCTTGGAGCTTGCTTTAAACCGTAAAGAGCCTTCTTCAAACGATAAACATGAGTAGGATGTTCTTGATTCACAAATCCTTCAGGTTGGCTGACGTAGACGACTTCTTTAAGATCTCCGTTTAGAAATGCCGTCTTTACATCCATCTGATAAACTACCATGTTCTTACTAGCAGCATTAGCCAGAAAGATTCTGATTGCCTCGATTCGAGCAACTGGAGCAAAAGATTCTTCAAAGTCTATACCCTCCTCTTGACGATATCCTTTAGCAACTAATCGAGCCTTGTTCTTCAACACATCACCATGCTCCCGACTTATGTATCGGTACAGTAGAACAACACGAGTTTAGAATACCTACTCTAGAGTTAATAGACTGATACCGAAACTTAAGTTGTTTTAG